>JAYESA010000002.1:191842591-191885091 GCA_036927795.1 Iris macrosiphon | reverse complement strand
GAGTGATCCAATACGTGACTGGGATCCGCCACGTACTGTCTCAACTGCGACACGTGGAACACATCATGAACTTCCTCCATCGTAGGCGGAAACTCAAGCCTATACGCCACGGCGTCGACCCTCTCAAGAATACGGAAGGGTCCGACGAAACGTGGGCTAAGCTTCCCGCCTCCACCGAAGCGAATAGTGCCCCGCGTCGGAGAAATCCTCAGGAACACCAGATCTCCAACCTAGCACAAACAAGGTCTCGGCACTTAGTCTAAAACAAGCAATCACAAGCAAACACAAGAACAAAATCTAGATTCTAAGCTATACCTCAAACTCCAAGGGTCTCCGGTGGCTATCGGCCCAATGCCGCTGCCTGTCCTGTGCCATCCGAAGTCTATCTCTAATGAGCTTGACCTTCTCCGCTGCATCCACCACCATCTCCGGGCCAAGCAAAGCTCTCTCACCTACATCATCCCATGACAACGGAGTGCGACACCTCCGTCCATACAACGCCTTGAAAGGTGACATCTCGATACTGGCTTGGTAGCTGTTGTTGTAAGCAAACTCTACCAAGTGCAAGTGATCCTCCCAAGAGCCTCTGAAATCCAAAACACAAGTGCGAAGCATGTCCTCAAGCGTCTGAATGGTCCTCTCTGACTGACCATCTGTCTGTGGGTGATACACACTACTAAACTTGAGCTGGGTGCCCAAGCTAGCCTGCAGACTCCTCCAGAAATGTGAAGTGAAGCGACTGTCCCAATCTGATACTATGCTCACTGGAACTCCATGCAGTCTGACTATCTGGCGTACATACATCTCTGCTAGTCTCTCTGTAGACGTACCCACTTTGAATGGTAGAAAGTGGGCCGATTTGGTCAACCTGTCCACGATGACCCAAATCGCATCCTTCCCGCCTGGAGAACGGGGAAGTCAAGAAACAAAATCCATGGTCACATGCTCCCATTTCCACTCCGGAATGGGTAGCGGCTGGAGCAAACCTTCTGGCCTCTGCCTCTCCGCCTTCACCTGCTGGCACACTAAGCATCGGGACACGAAGCGCGCTACCTCCCGCTTCATCCCGTACCACCATACATGCTGTCTCAGATCTCTATACATCTTATTGGCACCTGGATGCATAGAGTACTGGGATCGATGCGCCTCCTGGAGAACCTCCTCGCGTAACGACCTACTCGGCACACACAACCTGGTACCGTGCCGCAAAGAACCATCATCAACAATGGTGAAGTCATCTGACAATCCCATCTGAACCTGCGCCCTGATGCTCCTCAGGGACTCATCCTTAAACTGTGTAGCCCTGATCCGGTCTACCAACTCTGACTGAATCTGCAGTCCCCACATCTGCATGTCAACTCTAGGCACTATCACCTCAATGCCCAAGCTCTCTAGATCTGCCAGAAGATAACGATCTGTAGTCAGGCACATAGCTATCGGATACCTGCTCAACGCATCCGCAACTATGTTCGCCTTCCCTGGATGATACTGCAACGATATGTCGAAGTCTTTCATCAACTCCAACCATCTCCTCTGCCTCATGTTCAGCTCTTTTTGGGTAAACACATACTTCAAGCTCTTGTGGTCTGTGAAGATCTCCACACGCTCTCCGTATAAATAGTGTTTCCACAACTTCAGAGCAAAGATGACCGCTGCCAACTCCAAATCTTGGGTAGGGTAGTTCTTCTCATGAGGACATAATTGCCTAGAAGTATAGGCAATCACCCTCCCATTCTGCTGCAACACACAACCCAATCCCTTCCCCGATGCATCACTATAGATAGTGAATCCTCCAGAACCTGATGGCAACGTCAACACTGGAGCTGTCGTCAACCTCCTCTTCAGCTCATCAAAGGCGATATGGCACTCCTCTGACCAAACAAACTCCACGTCATTCCGGGTCAGCCTGGACAACGGCTCTGCAATCCGAGAAAAATCCTGAACAAATCTCCTGTAGTAACCTGCCAGTCCCAAGAAACTCCTGACCTCGGCTACTGAACTCGGAGCACTCCATGCCTCAACTGCCATGATCTTTCTCGGATCCACCGAGATACCCTCTCCAGTCACCACATGACCAAGGAATTCAACCTTGTCAAAGAAGAACTCGCACTTCGAAAGCTTTCCATAAAGCTTCTCCTTCCTGAGAGTCTCCAACACTATCCTCAGATGCTCCTCGTGCTCCTCTGGGGTCTTCGAATACACCAAGATATCATCTATAAACACCACCACAAACCTGTCCAGATGCTGATGGAACACCTTGTTCATCAGATTCATGAATACTGCCGGGGCATTAGTCAACCCAAACGGCATCACCATGAACTCATACTGTCCATATCTGGTCCGAAAAGCTGTCTTCGGAATGTCCTCCTTCCTGACCTTCACCTGGTGGTAGCCTGTCCTCAGATCAATCCTAGAAAACACCCTCACTCCGCTCAACTGGTCAAAAAGATCATCAATACGCGACAGCGGATACTTGTTCTTGATTGTGAGGTTGTTCAGAGCCCTGTAGTCGATACACATCCGTATCGACCCATCCTTCTTCGGCACAAAGAGTACCGGAGCACCCCACGGAGAAGAACTAGATCTGATAAATCTCTTGTCCTGAAGCTCATCCATCTGCTTCTTCAACTCTATCAGCTCACTGTTGCTGACTCTATAGACATGCTTGGATATCGGCTCCGCGCCTGGCACCAAGTCTATAGAGAACTCCACATCTCTGTCCGGAGGTAACCCTGGCAAGTCCTCCGGAAAGACATCCATATACTCCTCTATCAGTGGATGTAGCGACCTCGGCTCTACCACCAGGGCTCCGTAGAAGACTCCCTCGGTCTGCTCCGCTGCTCCTCTGGCAAACTGAAACTCTGGCTCACCCGGCGGACTAAACAAAACTCTGCCTCCACGATAATCTATACTAGCACAATGCGTACACAACCAATCCATCCCGAGTACAATATCGTAGCTCGGAAGTGGCATTATGAGTAGGCACACACTCAACTCTCGGCCTCCCATGGTAACTCTTCGGTCTCTGCAGACATCACGGACTAGGATGATACCACCCCCGGTCGTGATCTTGCAGAGTCTAGCTAAAGGTTCAGCAACAAAATGGTGTCTAACAGCAAAAGATACCGACACAAAGCTATGGGAAGCACCGGAATCAAATAAAGCAAGTGCTGGAATGGAATCAAGAAGAACAGAACCTGAGATCACATCACCAACGGGCTCGATCTCGTCCACTGTCAGGGCAAAAGCTCGCCCCTGATGTCCTCCTCGGTACTGCTGCTGGTGCTGGGCGAACCTCTGCTGCTGAGTCTGCAAAGGCTGTCCTCTCTGCTGCGCTGCAGGTGCTCTGGCTGGTGCCCTCTGAGCGGCTCCTCCGCCCTAAGTTGTACGGGCAAGTGCTGAAGGACAATCCTTCAGCTGGTAATCTGCGGTGCCACACAATAAACATCTGCCCAGCCTCTTTCTGCATATGTCCCATCCG
Organism: Iris macrosiphon; assembly: GCA_036927795.1. Classification (NCBI taxonomy): domain Eukaryota; kingdom Viridiplantae; phylum Streptophyta; class Magnoliopsida; order Asparagales; family Iridaceae; genus Iris; species Iris macrosiphon. The sequence goes on along the minus strand of JAYESA010000002.1, from coordinate 191,881,610 downwards.
TGCCCTGGCTTCCTACAGAAAGGGCAAACGATGGGCTGCCTCTGGCCCTGCTGCTGACCCTGCCTCTGCTGCTGGGGCGCCTGCCGGAAGGGTGCACGACCCTGACCCTGGTGCTGCTGGGTCTGCTGGAATGGCCTCTTGGCTGGGCCTGCACTGCTACCTGCTCCTGAAGCATCTCTTCTCCTCTTCGTCTTCAGCTACAAATCATCCTCAGCCCTCTGTGCGTCACTGACAATCTGCTCGAAGGTCGCCTCGCGGTCGCTCCTAGTCAAGGACTTGACCGCTATGACCAAGCCCTTGCGGAACTTCCGCGCCTTCGCTGCCTCAATCAACCCCTCAACAAATCTGCCCAGACGGCAGAACTCAGCTGCATACTCGTCCACTGATATACTCCTCTGGACGAGCGCCTCGAACTGACTCTCTAAAGCACTAAGAGCCACATCTGGGAAGAACTTCTCCTTGAAAAGCTTCTTGAAAGCCTCCCAAGTCAATCCCGAAACTGCTATCCGCGTATCCGTACGGAACCAAGTGAGGGCAAGGTCGAACATCTGGCTGCCCGCTGCCTCGATCTGCATGCTGGCTGGGATCATCGCCAGCCTAAAGATGCCCTCTATATGCTCGATCCAGTCGTCGACGTACAGGATCCCCTCTGTGCCGCGGAACTCCTTAGGCCGCATCCTCTGGAAATTGATAATAGTACCCGACCTAGGATACTGAGCCTGCTCCGGCTGTGGCTGGATCTGAGCCACTCTGTCGATCGCTGTCATAGCCACCTGATGAGCATTCTCAATGCCCATACTCATAACATCTGTCTGGCGGTACTGCGCATCCATCATCTCTCGGAAGAATGCGAACAACTGCGTAGCATCCACTGGCGCAGGCGGTGGTGGAGGAGGTACCACCGGGACAACTGGGGTGGCTCTCGGATCAATGGGAGTAAGGGGATCTCCGAGAGAAACTGACGCTCCCTCAACCGCAGGAGTGGCGAGTGGAGCGGTAGCGGCTGCCGGAAGTCGATCAGGTCGAGAGGTGGCAGACCTCTCGGTGGCAGCTGCTGGGACGGTACGCTGAGATCTGGTCTTCGGAGGCATCATGAACACAGATCAAAAGAAGTCAATACAGTGCAAGAAACGATATCATCAAAGAAGGACAGTAATATTGCAAAAGAAACAATTTCAGAAAATTAAAGATAGCAAAAGGAAGCAGGAAGAGTCCTAGTTGTGAGTGAGCACACTCTCTCTCAGCCTATATCCTATATCCTATTGCAGGTAAACCTAAAAACTAGACCTGCATGGGCCGCCACCAAAAACGTGTCACGACCCGCACCCGAAATCGGGCATGAGCCATGGGTACGTCCAGCCTACGCCGCAGAATCGACGGTAGAACGCTGTAAAGGTTCGTTCTAGGTCAACTAACTATCTAAATATCTCACAGAAAAATCGGCCATGACCTCTCCAAAAGGAGGGCAACCACGCAATATATATATATGAATAATCCTCTACAACAGGAGGGCAACCACGCAATATATATATAAACTCTCAATCATAAAATCTAGGGGAAGAAATAAAGCACGATATGATATAAACAAAGAAACAGAACCAAGAGAGCAAGACAATCCAAAATAATACAGCCCAAGGCCAAAATAGCTACAACAACTCACAGCAACAAAAGAATAAGTACAATCATCCAAAATAAACCACTGGGAACAACCCAGGAAACCCACCTAGCTAAGTAGGGTGCTATAGGCGTCTCCTCGGCGCACTCCTCCTCGATCACGGGGTCACAACAGTCGTCAACACCCGGCCCGTAGAACGTCGAGCAATAGTCCTCAGGATCCTCTGGAAAAAATATGCCCAGTCAGGACTGGAGCGAAGTACAAAATTCTGAAAGCAACTCCAAATACATGGTAAGGTGTATATGACGAGCAATAGAAAAGTATACAAGATGCACAGGAAATAAATATATGCTGGAGCACAATAAGTAGCTGCAAAGTAAACTGGAGAACAATACAAGTACTGAAAAAGTAACTGTAGGTGAGAAACATGAATACTAGCTAAGTGCCTTGAGCACAAGTTCGTTATGTGATCGGCTTAGGTTGCACATGAAAAATACTACGATAACTCCGTTATGCGTGAGTTGCATAACCGACATACACATGAATATTGTTTGGCTTTGATCACATAACCAACTCCTACTCCCCTCCCCTACTAATACCATTAGATCCAACCACAACACGCTACGTACATGATAATAGCTCGTGCACATGAAGGCGAGAGCACAAGAAGCACATGATAGCACATGAGAATCAATACCCGAAGCACATGATGAAATACACGTGATAGAGTACCCGCTGAACACGGTAAGGGGGATAGCATCTCATGACGGGATCCACTAGTACCAGCTCGTGTAACAATGTGTCAGAATCAAGTATTACAGTTCTAGAACAGGTGATATAAACGCTATCATGAAATGGAAACTATCAGAGGTAGGTACTCGCCTGATGTCCTGAGCAACTAATGAGGATCGAGATCCGGACCGGTATCGCAAGGACCTATTACGAAAAGCAAGGATTAAACAGGGTTCTAAGTATTTAAACTGATATAAAATAATTAAAAACAGGCTTCTAGGGCTATTCTAGGTCGAACGGATCAAACCGGTAAAATTTGGATCAAAAAGTCAACCCGGGGTCCAAAAAGTTAACTCTAGGTCAAAACTAGGTCAAACGTTGACTTTTACGGTCAACGAGGACAAATTTGGTCAAAGCTAGGTCAAACTAGGGTGCCCCTAAAATTCTAGGTCAAACCGAGCTCATTAAGCTACTAAACTCTCAAACTCGCCTAATCGGGATACCGGGATACCCTCGGTATCCGATACCTCGCCCTAGGCCACGCACCCCGCCTAAACCCGCTAAAACCTATGCTAGCACGCGTAAATATATATATATATATAAACATATAAAAATCATTCTAAGATATTTCCTGGGCTAATGCTCAAATACCCCGCTCGAAACTCAATACCTTGGATAACTCAAGGTATTGAGATACCTCGGTATCTCAAGGTATTGAGATACCGCTCTCAAACCCCTCTAACTAGCTATCTAGCTAATAATTATATACCTAGTTATTAATCTAGGCTAGGAAATATATATATCTACCATATTTATATATATCTAAGTATCTATATACATATATATATAGATATCCACACACATATATACTAATACCCATTTACCTTACCCATCACATAAATATATATGTATATATAACTATATCTAGATATCTGACTATCTATCTAGCTATAGGTATATATATCTATCATATAGATATAGGTATCTACCATATATCTACCTATCTAATTATCTATAGGTATACATATCTATCTATGTATCTCCTTATCTATCTATCTAATTATCTATCTTACCTATTTATCTATCTATTGATATATCTATCTATCTATCAACATATATATATATATATATATATATATATATATATATATATATATATATATATATATATATATCAATCTCTCTTTCTCCCTCACTAGCCCTCGCTACCCCTGCATATGCTAACCCTGCTGCTGCTCTTGCTGTACCTGCTATTGCTGCTGCTGCTGCTTCAAAATCTGCTGCTGCTAGCTGCTGTTGGGGGCAGCAGCTGCTGCTGTTGTGGCTGTGTTTGGCTGCTGCCCTGTCACGACCCGCACCCGAAAATCGGGCATGAGCCGTGGGTACGTCCAGCCTACGCCGCAGAATCGGCGGTAGAACGCTGTAAAGGTCCGTTCTAGGTCAACCAACTATCTAGATAACTCACAGAAAAATCTGGCATGACCTCTCCAAAAGGAGGGCAAAACCACGCAATATATATATGTGAATAAAATCCTCTCCAAAAGGAGGGCAACCACGCAATATATATATGTCAATAATCTCAATCACAAAACTAGAGGAAGAATATAAGCACGATATGATATAAACAAAGAAACAGAACCAAGAGAGCAAGACAATCCAAAATAATACAGTCCAAGCCAAAATAGCTACAACATCTCAGCAACAAAAGAATAAGTACAGTCATCCAAAATACAAACCACAAGGAAAACCCAGGAAACCCACCTAGCTAACTAGGGTGCTATCGGCGTCTCCTCGGTGCACTCCTCCTCGATCTCAGGGTCACAACAGTCGTCAATACCAGGCCCGTAGAACGTAGGGCAATAGTCCTCAGGATCCTCTGGAAAAAATATGCCCAGTCAGGACTGGAGCGAAGTACATAACTCTGAAAGCAACTCCAAATACATGGTAAGGTGTATATGACGAGCAATAGAAAAGTAATCAAGATGCACAGGAAATAAATATATGCTGGAGCACAATAAGTAGCTGTAAGGTAAACTGGAAAACAATACAAGTAGTGGAAAAGTAACTGCAGGTGAGAAACATGAATACTAGCTAAGTGCCTTGAGCACAAGTTCGTTATATGATCGGCTTAGGTTGCACATGAAAGTCACTACGCCCCCCCTCTTCCATCACACAAACACACACACACACACACACCTATATACATATATATATATATATATATATATATATATATATATATATATATATATATATATATATATATATATATATCACTCTATATATATATATATACATATATATATACATACATATATCTATCTATATATATACATATACAACTAGATATATCTATATATATATACACTTATATATAATCTAACACACTCACTAACACACTAATACACACACACACTTAAACACATAACCACACACACACATATAAATATATACATAGCTATATATATATATATATATATATATATATATATATATATATATATATATATATATATATATATATATATATAGTGTAGCGCCCCGTTCCCCCGGTGCGGGGAACGCGGCTAAGAAACACAAACGGTATCGTTCGATTGGGATAGATTGAATTAAGAACTCGTCCTCGTTATGGATTTGTTTCTTCGGAATCGATTCTCATATTCAATGGACAGCGCCCCAAGGATCGGCTTAGCGGCAGAGTCAGGAGGGACCTCTCCGCTGCTATCTTTTATTGCCTCGGTTTTCGATGTCGCTTGTTGCTTTCGTGCTTTGAGTTGGTTTTGGGATTTGCTTGTTTTCCTTGAACGGTTTTGATGGTTTTCATTGTTTTCGTTCATTGAACTGCACTTCTATTCCGAGATTGGAAAGAGAGGAAGAAGTATTAATCGAGTTGTTCGTGTGCAGGTGAACGAGTAGTAGGCGGCTTGCGAGCGGAGTCGTGAAGCGCCTCTTTCTTTCTCTTTTCCTTCCAACCAAGTGAGTGGCTACCAACCCGATTAGCTAGCCCTGCTTCCAAGCTTCACTCCTTTGCCCCGATCAAACGATACCAAGTAATAATAAAAGAGATCAAGATAAAAAGGGAATAGACTTGGAAATATTGCTTGTCAACTAAACTTATGAACGGTTATCATCCTGCATGCTAGTTCGTTTATAACTGTTCTATGAATCGTGCTAAGTATGGAAATATATGCTTGTTATGAAACAAACTGTCAGTAAGACTATGCAAAACATTTGTGCTATGGAGCTTGCTCCTATTCGTTCAAAATTCGTTTGTAATTCGTGTGAAATAATTCGAACTAAATGTGCTTGATCACGGACAACTTGTGCACAAGGTATTTTGGCTTCCGCGGACGGCCGCCAGGGCACTGGGGCCGATCCGATCCGGGCGGAAGAGTTCGTATAGTCGTTTGTCACGGACGGGATGCTATGTAGCGGGGCTCGCCACCTGCGTTGCATAACATTCTTGTCCCGAGACTATAAACCGTCCCTTTGTGGCATTAAGCCAGTGATCCCTGTGTATATTTAAACCTGTTGCATACTAACTTGTGTCTTTGTTTCAGGGAAGGCATGGTAAGTATTGTGCAGGTAATTCAGACGGGCAGGTAAAATCCACCTAACGGTGGCACGTTCATTTCAGTAAATTCTATATGCTGCTTACTTGTAAATGAACTAAGGCAAGATAGAAACCCACAAATATGCATGCTTCATTAAAAACAACGTGTTGATTGGTATAGTCAGGCTAGCTCGCCTTCACCAGCATGTTTCGATATGCTGACCCTCGTTGAAACAGGTTCTCCGCACCAAGGCGAACCGAGCGAGGAGCCGAAGTCGTCTTCCCGATTCAGTCCAGCTGTTGGCGCATCTTCACCGTGCCCCTTTGAAGCATTTTGAAGTCAGGAGCCTGCAACTCTTCATACACAAATTCAGCTCCGTGGCAAAGCCGTCCTCCAGCCTGGAGGTCTTTATCATTTTGAGTTTATAAAGGGATGTAATGTACATGACTGCTATCTCATTTTGAGTCATCTCTTTTGTAAGCCGTTCGGCATATTAGCTAACTCGTTCAAGAGTTTATAATAGATGTTCATTATCAATAAAGAGAATTTTTCCATTTCAAATCTGTGTTTTAATTTATCTGCGTACTCTGAATATGTGCTTGCTATGCAAAATACCTTAGAGTTGTGCGGACGCAACCCCAGGCCCGCACGGCATCACGATTCGGGGGACGCCCCAACGATTCTAAGGAATCGGGTCGTGACATAGTGGTATCATAGCACAGATTCAAGTTCCTTAGACTTCGTGCTGGAAAAGTTTCTTTAACGATCAAATTTCTGTGCGAACTCTTGAACTCGCTAGGCCAAAATGAGATACGTTCATGCAATCAGTCCATAATACATTATGATTCTAATGTAATTTACCTTCTTTTAAAGGAATGGTACCGGTGCAATCTGTAGCGCAACCACCGAACGAAACACAAGAGAGTAGTTTGGGTACTTCGGGAAGCTCTCGGAGCCAACGTGGCATATCTCAAGTCGACCCGCTAGAGCGGGTGATGCAAATGTTAGAATCGCAACGACAAAGAGATGATGCTCGCCAAGCCAAGTTCGAGAGCAATTTAGAGACCCGATTCTCAGTCCAACAGAAGCAGGTAGATACCCTACAACATATCGTTCAGACTTTGGCTGCCAATCATTCCGCCGCAACAACAATGACTCCGGTGGAACAACCCGTGCTTGAAGTGGAGACGCCTCAAATCCCAAGGCCGAAGGACGTGACTGCCTTCAACTTAGGCCATTTCAAGAAGGTCTGCAATACCCCATTCAATGGGACTGAGGACCCAGTGGTAGCTCTAGATTGGCTAGCCGAGCTTGAAGATCACTTCGCTCTGCTAGAGGTCCCCGAAGATAAGCGCGTCGCCTGCGCGCAACTACAGCTCTGCCTCAACGCACACGATTGGTGGAACGTGCATCGACGATCTCTTCAATTTGATCACGGAGAGGAGGCGATCTCGTGGACGACCTTTCGTGCCACGTTTGAAGAGGAGTTTATACCGCCTCCAGTACAACGTCAAATGGAAAATGACTTCGTGCAGCTGCGGCAGGGCAGCATGACAGTTAAGCAGTACTCCGCCGAATTCAACCGACTCTCCAAATTCGCTAGGGCCTATTTACCTGATGCAGCGAGTCGAGCTAGAAGGTTTGAAGGTGGACTACGCCCTGCCATCCATTCGCACGTGGTCAATAATCAGTATGGAACAATGCGTGAAGTAATGAATCACGCCCTATGTCTGGAACCACAGTATCCTCACGTTTCCACCGGCGCTGTGCATACCTACAATCACAAATCCCAAGGCAACGATAGAGGAAACAACGCTGCGAAGCGACAAAATAATGGTGGTAGGAACAAGACAAACGCAGGAGTACGTTGTGAGCACTGCCATAGGCCGGGGCATACCATCGTTAATTGTTACTTGAAGAATGGGTCTTGTTACAACTGTGGCGGCAACGGACACCTGATTCGAAACTGTCCGCTCCCGGATCGCCGCCAGCAACAAAATAATCCCTAACGGTTGGTTCTATTCCTAAGTTTCGGGACGAAACTTCCAATTGGTTGGGTAGGATGTAGCGCCCCGTTCCCCCGGTGCGGGGAACGCGGCTAAGAAACACAAACGGTATCGTTCGATCGGGATAGATTGAATTAAGAACTTGTCCTCGTTATGGATTTGTTTCTTCGGAATCGATTCCCATATTCAGTGGACTGCGCCCCAAGGATCGGCTTAGCGGCAGAGTCAGGAGGGACCTCTCCGCTGCTATCTTTTATTGCCTCGATTTTCGATGTCGCTTGTTGCTTTCGTGCTTTGAGTTGGTTTTGGGATTTGCTTGTTTTCCTTGAACGGTTTCGATGGTTTTCATTGTTTTCGTTCATTAAACTTCACTTCTATTTCGAGATTGGAAAGAGAGGAAGAAGTATTAATCGAGCTGTTCGTGTGCAGGTGAACGAGTAGTAGGCGGCTTGCGAGCGGAGTCGTGAAGCGTCTCTTTCCTTCTCTTTTCCTTCCAACCAAGTGAGTGGCTACCAACCCGATTAGCTAGCCCTGCTTCCAAGCTTCACTCCTTTGCCCCGATCAAACGATACCAAGTAATAATAAAAGAGATCAAGATAAAAAGGGAACAGACTTGGAAATATTGCTTGTCAACTAAACTTATGAACGGTTATCATCCTGCATGCTAGTTCGTTTATAACTGTTCTATGAATCGTGCTAAGTATGGAAATATATGCTTGTTATGAAACAAACTGTCAGTAAGACTATGCAAAACATTTGTGCTATGGAGCTTGCTCCTATTCGTTCGAAATTCGTTTGTAATTCGTGTGAAATAATTCGAACTAAATGTGCTTGATCACGGACAACTTGTGCACAAGGTATTTTGGCTTCCGCGGACGGCCGCCAGGGCACTGGGGCCGATCCGATCCGGGCGGAAGAGTTCGTATAGTCGTTTGTCACGGACGGGATGCTATGTAGCGGGGCTCGCCACCTGCGTTGCATAACATTCTTGTCCCGAGACTATAAACCGTCCCTTTGTGGCATTAAGCCAGTGATCCCTGTGTATATTTAAACCTGTTGCATACTAACTTGTGTCTTCGTTTCAGGGAAGGCATGGTAAGTATTGTGCAGGTAATTCAGACGGGCAGGTAAAATCCACCTAACGGTGGCACGTTCATTTCAGTAAATTCTATATGCTGCTTACTTGTAAATGAACTAAGGCAAGATAGAAACCCACAAATATGCATGCTTCATTAAAAACAACGTGTTGATTGTTATAGTCAGGCTAGCTCGCCTTCACCAGCATGTTTCGATATGCTGACCCTCGTTGAAACAGGTTCTCCGTACCAAGGCGAACCGAACGAGGAGCCGAAGTCATCTTTCCGATTCAGTCCAGCTGTTGGCGCATCTTCACCGCGCCCCTTTGAAGCATTTTGAAGTCAGGAGCCTGCAACTCTTCATACACAAATGCAGCTCCGTGGCAAAGCCGTCCTCCAGCCTGGAGGTCTTTATCATTTTGAGTTTATTAAGGGATGTAATGTACAGGACTGCTATCTCATTTTGAGTCATCTCTTTTGTAAGCCGTTCGGCATATTAGCTAACTCGTTCAAGAGTTTGTAATAGATGTTCATTATCAATAAAGAGAACTTTTCCATTTCAAATCTGTGTTTCAATTTATCTGCGTACTCTGAATATGTGCTTGCTATGAAAAATACCTTAGCCTTGTGCGGGCGCAACCCCAGGCCCGCACGGCATCACGATTCGGGGGACGCCCCAACGATTCTAAGGAATCGGGTCGCGACATATAGAACCTATTTATATATATATATACACACACACTCATCAAATATATATATCCATACATCTATATATATATATATATATATATATATATATATATACATACACACTCTCAAACATATAGATATACACATACACCTATAAATATATATATATATATACACACACAAGCACACTTACACATATACATATATATATACACAGAGACATATACACACACAAGCACATAGATATAAATACACACATATATATATAAATATATATACATAAACACACATACATATATATATATATATATATATATATACACATACCCAACCACCACACAATGCACACAACACACAAACAACACGCCCCTCTCACGCCCAACGACCCCGACACTCACCAACACCCTAAAATATATAAAATATAACTCGAAAACTCTAGCACACACTTTCCGATACTAACCCAATGCGCGCACAAGCCCGAAACGAGAAAACCAAATCGAAATGGCCGTTCGATCATTTCGACGGACACGTGGTGCGCGGTTCAAAAAACCTCCTGAAATGCACACCAAACGAACTCGGAATTGGCCCAAAATTTATCCACGCGCTCTAAACGATGTCTAGATCCTAGAAAAAGTGCTTTCGTGTCAATTCTAGGCCCGTGGCGGAAACGCGCACGCACTTAGAATCGGCGTCGACGAAAAACCCTAATTTTGCCCGAAACGTCCGTTTCTCCGCGACACGACTTCCCGTGTCCGAACGGAGACATGCACTCACCCTCAAGACACCCGACAACGTCTACCTAGGTCCGTCTAACCTAGGGTATCACCCAAAATTGGGCCAAATTCGGATTCCACCCGAATTCGACACAAAACCTAATGTCAAAGTCTCTAAACTCAACCAAACTAGTTCCAACTTCCTCCCACGGGTAGGCTTAGGGTCTAGGAAGGTTCTACAATACTAATTACACTACATAAAAGTAATTAGCAAGGAAAAAGTTAGGGTTTACCTCTTAGGAGTTGAAATCCCAAGGCCAAAGTCCCCGATCTACTTGGAATCACCTCCCTCAAGCTCCAAGCCTCCAAATCTAGCCTCCACACTAAATCTAGGCTCCTCACACCTAGGTTAGGGAAAATGCAAGGTTAGGATTTACATAAAAAAGAAGGAATAGAAGAAAGAAGGAAGAAAAGGAAGGGGAACTTACTTGGAGAAGGAAGGAAGAAGAAAGAAGAAGTGGAGAAGAAGAAGAATATGAAGAAGAAGTGGAAAATGAAAAGAGGGGGAAGGGGCTGCTGCTTTTTGCTGTGCTCACAGTCTGGGAGGGGTAGGTAGGGGCCGACCACCTAATTAAATGGGTTATACAAGTTTCCAAATTCCCAAAACGCCCCTACTTGACTTGGTTTCGGGTTCCGGGTTCCAAAAACACTCAAACTAACTCCAAATCTCTCCCACTAACCCACTAAAAATATAATAAATAAATCTAAATCCCAAAATAATTCTCACAAGGGTGTGGACTGGGTCGGACATGGGTCCAGGCTAGCCAAAACCCTAAAACAATCATTAAAAAAATAATATAAGCACTAAATAAATATAAATATAAGCAGCTTGTGGAGGCTACGACGGTCGTGGCGGTGGCGGAGGTGGTAGTGCAGGCGGTCGGTTCGGTGGAGGGGGTCAGGGCGAGCAGTCTGGTGGTGATGGCGGTGGTGGTGGCTGGAGGCGGTCGGGATGGGGGAGGCTGTGTAGTCGAGGGGAGGGGCCGGGGCACTGCAGGCGAGCTGCCGGCGTCGGTGGTGGTCGGAGACCAGGGGTGGTGGGTCAGTCCGGCGGAGGGGGTCAGGGCGAGGCGAGTGGGGGTGGTGGCGGGTGGCGGTGGTCCACGATGGCGGTAGGCGGTGCTCGGGGAGGTCGGGAGTGATAGTGGTGCTGTGTGTTGGTGGTCGGGTGGGTTGCTGTGGAGGTCCAGGGCGGCGGAGGCGGTGGCCGGAGGGGGTGGCGGTGGTCGGAGGGAAGGGCAGGGAAGAGGTGAACCTGTCGGTGGAGTATGGTGGCCGGAGGTGGGCTGAGGGTGGTGGTGTAGGGTTTAGGGAATGGGGGTAGTCGGGTTTTTATAGGGTTAGGGGGATGGCATGGGTAGTAAATAGGTGGAAGTTTAGGGGCATTTAGGTAATTTAGGTTTTTATGATATTTTGGCAGCCATTTAGATATTTTGTGGGTCCCACTTGACACGTGGACGGTCTATGTTCACCAGCCAATGAGGTGATGACACCTCACACTGGTAATTTGCATAAAAAACCCCTGAATTTCCATAAATTACAAATAGGTCCTAAAATTGGTATTTTGTGTAATTACGCAATTTGTCTGATAAAATACCCTGTTCCCAGAAAATACTAAAATGCTCAAAATTGAGAGGGAAAAGCTGTGGGAGGGTCCTGAGGGGGGTGGGGGTGAGTCTGGGCAGGGGCAGGGCCTGGTTTCTGGGTGATACGGGTCATCGTATTTATTATTTAATAAATACTGCGCACGATGTTCACTAATTATTTAGAGGCAGATAGGGCCATAATTTTACTACGGTGTCAATATACTAATTTTAGTATATTCAAAGTAGAATATTATCATATTTTTGTTTGGGTAAAACAAGTGCCTGTTGGGCCTCAAATCCCTAGGGGTACAAAGATGGATAAAGAGCAAAAATTAATTAGGAAATAAATACGGACGTTTGTAACGATATTTGTGCGTCTCAAACGAGGCTCAAAATAAAGCATCTGGGAGTTGCACAAAATTCAGAAAAATAGTCTGACATGTCTAGAGCAGGTATGTGAATTTTGTTTGGGAATAACAGCTAGTGTAATGTCCTAAATAATTGTGTGAGGGACAGGTGCACAAATCAATAGGATATGTAAACAAAATAAATTTTAAAAAGTTGCAGTAATTCTAATTAGCTAAAATTAATCCTAAATTACTGAAATCTGGTCGAGGGAGTTTACAATCTACCCTCCTTAGAATATTTCGTCCTCGAAATAAAAACAGACATATAATGAAAATGAAAGATTGATTTTGAAATATTAGGACATACCCTGGTTTGGAAATAGATGGGGGAAACGCTGTCGAATATCCTCTTCTCGTTCCCAGGTTGATTCACCTGGTGCATGATGTCTCCATGCAACACGAACTAGAGGGATAGTCTGGCCTCGCAATACCTTCTCGCTACGATCTAAGATCTCTACAGGTTCCTCCTGGTACGATAGGCTTGGACCGACGGTGATCTCTGAATGGTCCAGTACATGACTCGGGTCTGGAATGTACCTCCTCAGCTGAGATACGTGGAAGACGTCATGTACTCCTTCTAAGGTCTGAGGTAAGGCTAGCTTGTAGGAAACTTCTCCGATGCGTTCTAGTACATCGAAGGGTCCAATGTACCTTGGACTCAGCTTTCCTCTTCCTCCAAATCTGATAGTACCTCGGGTGGGTGAGATCTTCAAGAACACATGCTCTCCTACTTGGAACTCTAGAGGTCATCGATGAATGTTGGCCCAGTGCTTCTGTCTGTCTTGTGCAGCTCGTAGGTGTCCTTGTATCTTCTTTACTTTCTCCACCGTACGAACAACTAATTCTGGTCCCAAGATCTTTCTTTCGCCAATATCGCTCCAACATACTGGGGAACGACATTTTCTGCCATACAAAGCTTCAAATGGAGCCATTTGAATGCTCGCTTGATAGCTATTGTTGTAGGAAAACTCCAACAGGTGTAAATAATCTTCCCATGATCCGCTGAAATCAAGCATGCAGGCTCTCAGCATATCTTCTAGCGTCTGGATGGTGCGCTCTGATTAGCCATCTGTCTGCGGATGGTACGAGGTGCTGAACTTAAGATGGGTACCAAGACTTTCTTGCATACTTTGCCAAAAGTAAGATGTAAACCTTGTATCTCTGTCAGACACTATGCTGACTGGTACTCCGTGCAGACGCACTATCTCCTTCATGTACATGTCTGCCAAGACTTCGGTAGATTGTCCGACTCTGAAAGGTAGAAAATGAGCAGCCTTTGTGAGTCTGTCTACGATCACCCATACAGCATTACGACCACTGGGACTTCTTGGGAAGCCCGTAACAAAGTCCATCGTAATGTGTTCCCATTTCCACTCGGATATTGGGAGAGGTTGAAGTAGACCTACTGATCTCTGATGTTCAGCCTTGACTTGCTGACACACCAGGCACTTTGCCACAAAGCGTGCTATCTCTCGCTTCATTCCATGCCACCAGTAGTATTGTCGTAGATCTCTGTACATCTTTGTGCCTCCAGGATGGATAGAATAGGTTGAGCTGTGAGCTTCTGACATCAGCTCCTCACGAAGTTCTCTATTTGGAACATAAAGATGTTCGCCACATCTTAAAGTCCCATCTTCGTGTATGCGATATCCTGTCTGGATTCTAGCCTCGGTTCTTTGTCGTAGCCTCTGAAATCTTGCATCTGTTGGCAGTGCAGCTTTGATTCTTTCGACCAATGTTGATTGTAGCTGGTAGTTGGACAATTTGCCGTCAATTTCTGGCATAATGACCTTTATTCCCAACTTTTCTAGATCTCTCAATAGACCTGGTTGGGTGATCATAAAGAATGCCGAGGGTCTTCTGCTTAGTGCATCAGCTACTACATTAGCCTTTCCTGGATGGTACTGCAGATCGATCTCGAAATCTGTCATCACTTCGAGCCATCGTCTTTGTCTCAGATTTAAGTCCTTCTGAGTGTAGACGTATTTTAGACTCTTGTGATCGGTGAATATCTCTACTCGTTCGCCGTATAGATAATGTCTCCATAGCTTCAGGACGAAGATGACTGCGGCAAGCTCCAAGTCGTGAGTGGGGTAATTCTTCTCATGAGTTCTCAGTTGTCTTGAGGCATAAGCTACAACCTTCCCATGTTGCATTAAGACATAACCCAATCCTTTTCCGGATGCATCGCTATAGATTACGAAACCTCCGGATCCAGATGGTATAGTCAAAATGGGGGCAGTAGTCAGACGCTTTTTTAACTCATCGAAAGCTGTATGGCATTCCTCAGACCAGATGAACTCCTGCTCCTTGTGGGTAAGACGGGTAATTGGCTCCGCGATTCTTGCAAAGTTTTCTATGAACCTCCGGTAATATCCGGCAAGTCCTAGAAAACTTCTCACCTCCGAGACATTGGTCGGGGTTGGCCATGTCTCCACAGATGAGATTTTTGCTGGGTCCACCGAGATGCCTTCTCCTGTGATCACGTGTCCCAGAAAATCGACACGATCAAGGAAGAACTCGCACTTGCTTAGTTTAGCATAAAGGTTCTCACGTCTCAGCGTCTCTAGCACTAGTCTCAAGTGCTCTTCGTGCTCCTCGTCGCTTTTTGAGTACACCAAGATGTCGTCGATGAAGACTACCATGAAATGGTCCAGATATTGGTGGAAGACTCTGTTTATCAGGTTCATAAATACGGCTGGTGCATTAGTCAGTCCAAAAGGCATCACCATGAACTCGTAATGACCATAGCGAGTCCTGAATGCTGTCTTTGGAATGTCTTCTCTCCGTACTTTGACCTGATGATAGCCTGATCTCAAGTCTATTTTTGAGAATACCACAGCTCCCGTCAGTTGATCGAACAGATCATCGATCCGCGGCAAGGGGTACTTATTTTTTTATTGTCAAAGCGTTGAGGGCTCTGTAATCAATACATATGCGATATGTTCCGTCCTTCTTGGGTACAAACAACACTGGTGCTCCCCAGGGTGATGCACTAGGACGAACAAATCCCTTGATTTGAAATTCCTCCAGTTGTATCTTCAGCTCGTCAAGCTCCTTCTTCGCTAGTCGGTACACATTTGAGGATACCGGTGCAGCTCCGGGTATCAGCTCAATAGTGAACTCTACTTCTCTGTCAGGCGGTAGGCCTGGTAATTCCTCCGGGAATACGTCTTCGAATTCTGCAACTAGTGCTGGGGGTTCTATCTCCATCACCATGTAAGCTCTAGGAGTCTGGCCTACTCCTTGCTCGATGGTACCTCGTACGTATTCGAACTCCGGGTGTCCTGGTGGTCTAAAGGTGACACTACCTTTTCGGCAGTCTAGGATAGCATCGTTCTGGATTAACCAGTCCATGCCTAAGACGACGTCGAAATTTGGCATTGGGAGTACCAAAAATCGCGCTCTTAGCTCTCTACTACAAACGACTACCGAACATATTTTAATAATGTTGGTAACTGGAACAATATCTCCTCCGGTAAGAATTTTCCAGCACTTGGGTAGCGGGGAAGTGACTAGTTTGTGCATGGCTACGAAACTACTAGATATGAATGACAGGGTAGCGCCAGAATCAAATAATACGGTTGTAGGTAATGATGCAACTAAAATGGTACCTGTGATGGTTTCACCTTTGGGTTCTTCGGCAACTGCAGCTAAAGTAAAGGCTTGACCATGCCTTTGTCCTCCAGATTATTGTCTAGCTTTGAACTGGCTCTCCTGGGTGGCCAGGGGTGCTCCCTTCTGATATCCTCCAGATGTGGAGGGTGGCATCTTTTGGGCTGGTGTTCCTGATTTCTGCCCGTTCTGAGGTGCTGCATCTCTGCGTTACGGGCAGTCCCTAGCCATATGTTGGCTAGCTCCACACACTAGGCAGAGTCCTTTCTTCTTTCTGCAGTCATTGGCAAAATGCCCCTTCTTGCCACAATAGTGACAAGTCGGGAGCTCCTTCTTCTGGTAGGGCCCTATCGTCTGCTGCGTCTAATTTTGTGGACGACGGATAGGGCCTCCTGCTCCTTGCTGGTTTTTGGCCGGGAAGGTTGGATTAGAGCGTCTCGCTCCTCAGCCAATAGCTTCTTGCACCCTCGCTTCTGTAAGAACCTCCTCGTAGAAGATCCTTGACTGCGTTGTCGTATACCTCTGGAGCTCGTAGGTGAGGCCGTGGTAGAATCTTTTGGCCTTCTCCAGCTCATTCGGTATCAAGATGGTACCGAATCGACTTAGTCTGCTGAACTCCGCATCGTAGGCGTCAACAGTCATGTTCCCTTGTTCCAGGTGCAGGAACTGGGAGTATAGGGCATTTTGGACTGTTGCAGGGAAGTACTTGGCATTGAAGTGCTCCAAGAATTGTTCCCAAGTCTGATCTTTGCCGATGCTACGCTCTATGGATTCCCACCAGTGATGGGCATTGCCTAAGAGTTGAGCTCTTACGGCGGTCATCCACAGGTCGGGGGTAAGTTGCGAGCCTTCCAGCAGCATTTCTGTATTGGAGATCCAATCTGAGATCTCCTCTGGGGTTTCGCTGCCTTTAAAGGTTCTCGGGCTTATTTGTCGGAAACCTCGGACTGTGCCCACTGGTTGGACAGGTGCTGGTACTGGGGCAGTCGTTCTTTCCAAGGCCGTCATCAAAGTCTGTCTCAAGGCCTCAGCCTGTTGCCAATGAGATTGTCTCAGGGCTTCAGTCTGTTGCCACTGAGTTTGCATCATAGCTTGGAGGAACTGGAACATTTGGGTTTGTCCCTCAAGCTGAGGCATCTGGGCAGGGAAGGCGGGAGATGGAGGCAGTGGTGTCTCCGCATGCGGTGTTGGGGCCTGGGAGGTTTGCCCTTCATGCTGGGCTGGTGTTCCTGTCTGGACAGGATTCTGGTGGATGTACGGGGTTGGTGGGTAGACCAGCATCCTTCTAGGGGATTGGTCTCTCGGGGTGGACGGGGTTCCTTGGACATCGGGCGAGGGGTCTGTCGCTTGGTCAGCCCCATCAATCGCATGTCCACCGGGTATGTCCATATTTCTGAAGAAGATAAAATTAATTAGAAAAGCACAAGGAATTAATAATTGATAATCAAGCAGGATGCAAAAAAAAAAAATTATGAAGTCAGTGTGGATGAGACCTAGTATTTCTATCCTATTGCAGGCTTGCTGGGCATGTCATCATACCACTAGCAATAAACTAGACCTGCATGGGCCACCACTAAAACCATGTCACACCCCAGTCCCAAAATATGAGGAACTAGGCTACGTGGCATTAGCCAGCTGACACGTCACTAAGGGTTTAATCCAATTTAATAGACCCAAAGGAACGTGCTACGCTGTCCTATAATACTACAAGTCTAATATAGGTAAATCTATCTCATCCACAGAAATATCAGAAAATAGTACTGAATATATATATAATGCTGAGTCTGAAAATGTCATATTACACATCTTGTGGGAACAACCCACTACAAAAGATAATAATAGCAGAAAATAGGATAGACTAATGTATTGTCTATCTAGGGAAAAATATGCTCCATCTCCAGGTGAACAAGCTGCTAGGATCAGGTAGATTCTGATGGTGTCTCCTCTAGTTCTTCCTCTGTGGCATGCCTAGTCTCCTGTCCTGGACCATACACCGTGGGGTAGTAGGCCTCGTCTAAATCTGGAAGGGAACCAGGTCCTCAGTGGGACATAACAAGATATATGAAAATAACATGCCAGGTATGAAAATACTGAATAAATAAATACAGGGTGCTAACCATCTAAGTGAATGCAAGTAAAGACCTCGTAGTACGCATGGGAAAGTGTAGGCCAGACATATGCTGACTTAATTCACCAATCGTGTTGACTGGCTAGTATATGTGTCATATGCCCCCAGACGCATGGGCACTCTGCAATCGTCCATCTTCCGAGGAGTATGGAACGAAGGTAAAACATACAAGGAGGGGGTGTCCCATACGTCTACTAGTTATCTTTTCCGCCCAGTGTAACTAATGCCAAGTCGTAATTATTCCTGAGTTCTCCTGATTTTAAGCTAAGCCGTGATGCACGTCACACATACTGGTAGCTAATCAAATACGCAGATCGCATCCCAATATGTATTGCAACCATGTTGCATGTTCCCGTGACAGGGTCTAGGAGGATATTAGGATACCCTCGCAGATGTTGGTAGGTCTGTAAAGACTAAGTTAATTATGCTACGTGTCAACGTATCTGTTGACGGTACCTGAGGCAATCTCAGGTACTCACAGTCATATAAAATTTAGGAGCAATAACATATAACAATATTTGTATTTTAAACAGTAAACTTGGCAAGGTATACTTGCCTACTTCCTGATTGTGTTGGAAACCTGGTTTCACAGTCAGTTCTGAGGGTTCTGGTGACAGGGGGTCACTGACTGTGCTGGAGATGTTTTCTGTTTAAGATATTACAGGCTCGTAAATATAATTTAAAATAAAGACACAATAATATAGTATATATATACTTATGTAAATATATACACATAAGCCAATATATATATATAGGGTTCATATATATATAGAGTATATATATATACACATATAGATATAGTATATATAGTAGTATGTATATATTTATATAGCATATATATATATATTTAATAGATATATTTTATATAAATACATATTTATAGACATAAAAAGAAAATAATGCTGGAATTGAAATATATATATACATACATATTTATGTATACTAATATATATATATATATATATATATATATATATATATATATATATATATATATATATATATATATATATAGAGAGAGTATATATTTACATATATACATATATATATGAAAGAAAAGAAAAATGCGAAAATTGAAATATATATATACATATATATTTTAGTATATAGTATATATATACATATAATTACATATAATAAAAATGAAAAGCATATATATATATATATATATATATATATATATATATATATATAATATATATATATATATATATATATATATATACATATAATTATACTATACATAAATATATATATATATATATATATATATATATATATATATATATATATATATATATATATATATATATATATATATATATATATATATATATATATAAGAAAGAAAAAGAAAAAGAAAAAAATACATATATATTTACATATATACATATACTGTATATTTACAGTATAATAATATATATATAATATAATAATATATAGATACATAAATATATATATAATTACATATATAGATATATATATATATATATATATATATATATATATATATATATATATATATATATATATATATATATATATATATATATATATATATATATATATATATACATATACATATATATATATATATATATAAGGGAAAATAATAAAACAGAAAATAAAATATATATAATATACATACAATAGTATACTGTATAATATACACAGTATATTAATATATATTATATATATAATAGTATATAGATAATATATATAAATACATATATATATATATATATATATATATATATATATATATATATATATATATATATATATATATATATATATATATATACATATATACATATATATATATATATATATAAATAATAATAATAAAAAGAAAAAATGCAGAAGTATAAATACATATATATACTGTATATACAGTATTTATTATTATTAAAATATAATACATAATTAAATACATAGAATAATATATATATTAATATATATATTAAGATATATAAATATATACATATATATACATATATATACATATAGATATAGCTAGGTATTTTCGTATAATACATGTATATTATACCTGACAGGTCGACAGAGGGGGCCCACAGCTCGTCGCCGGCGGAAGGACGATGGCGGAGGAGGCGGCGGCCGGCCGGAGGATCGGTTGCAACAGCAACTGCTGTTAGTAGCAACAGCAGTAGCAGCAGCTTGTGGAGGCTACGACGGTCATGGCGGTGGCGGAGGTGGTGGTGCAGGCGGTCGGTTCGGTGGAGGGGGTCAGGACGAGCAGTCTGGTGGTGGTGGCTGAGGTAAGGGGTGGCGGTGGTGGTGGCTGGAGGCGGTCGGTATGGGGGAGGCTGTGTAGTCGAGGGGAGGGGCCGGGGCACTGCAGGCGAGCTGCCGGCGTCGGTGGTGGTCGGAGGCCAGGGGTGGTGGGTCAGTCCGGCGGAGGGGGTCAGGGCGAGGCGAGTGGGGGTGGTGGCGGTGGTCCACGATGGCGGTAGGCGGTGCTGGGGGAGGTCGGGAGTGATGGTGGTGCTGTGTGTTGGTGGTCGGGTGGGTTGCTGTGGAGGTCCAGGGCGGCGGAGGCGGTGGCCGGAGGGGGTGGCGGTGGTCGGAGGGAAGGGCAGGGAAGAGGTGAACCTGTCGGTGGAGTATGGTGGCCGGAGGTGGGCTGAGGGTGGTGGTGTAGGGTTTAGGGAATGGGGGTAGTCGGGTTTTTATAGGGTTAGGGGGATGGCATGGGTAGTAAATAGGTGGAAGTTTAGGGGCATTTAGGTAATTTAGGTTTTTAGGATATTTTGGCAGCCATTTAGATATTTTGTGGGTCTCACTTGACACGTGGACGGTCCATGTTCACCAGGGATCTGAATACCTGAATGGGTTTTCCTCCATGAGCTGTGATTATTACTTTACTTGACATGATACAATCTCTTAGTTCAGAAATTGCCTTGGAGACCTAACGGTCCCGAATACTTTCAGGTTCATACTTGCAAGGAATGACTAATCGATAGTCTTCCGGGGAACTTAGATGAATGCAAGACAAGATAGTGTTACTGGGGGCCATGGCATGAATTCAGGTGAGGTACATTGAAATGAGGCAAAAAATTACAAGTTATAATGTAAGCAGGCAAGCATGCATTTATATGAAACATAAGCATTTACGTTAGTACGAGTCTAAGGGGTAGTGCGAGGAGTGAAACCATATAAGGACATATCGAGTGACATAATCCATAAGGCGAGCAGTATAAACAAGTGAAGAAGTGCACTACGAAGAGTATATAATGATCTACTCGAGGCATAGCAGGGTCTACTTGCACGAAACTATGGTAGTATGCTAGTGTCCAACTATAAGCCAAGTTTTATTTCCATGTTCTAATACAAGCAATACAAGATGGAATTATTCTCTTAGCTAGGTGAGTTGTATTCTTATTAGCATGCAAGGGATGATTCACCTAGCGACTAGCATGTATCATCCATATTTTTAAGTGTGCAGGCTAAGCAAAGATAGGTTCATCGTAGCCAACCACCTTAGCGATCATTCACCTCGGTTGAGAGATGATCTGAGCGAGCCTTTGAAAGTCTAAGTCTGAACTCCTGAAGGGCCAAATCTGGAATCCTTTGCCTCAAACGAGTCATCTCGCTGAGCAAGTCGGGTCGGGTCGTTGCACTTGCACCGTTTGAATCGGTTATCCATTTGAACGGAATGAGTCGTTACACCAATGGCTTTAGCGTACACTCTCCAATTACAACTTGAAATATTACATTTATATACAATCCCACTAGCATTGTTCCTCGTAGCCGAACAAGTTAAATTATGTTTAATTGCTATATCGCTAACAAAACTTATAAATTTAGAATGATTCTTAAATTCTCTTCCAATGAATAATTCAAGAGTGATAACAATATCAACATTATTATCAGGTTCATCATCTAAATTTTCTATTAAATCATCATTATTTTCATTGTCGGTATTACCATCATCTACTATATGTTCTTCTTCAATAAATGGAATAACTTGGTGAAAAGAACTATGAGCACTACTAATTCTTAATGCTGCTGGTGGTGGTGGAGTCATAAAAATATAAATATACGATGATTGTATATTAACTTCAAGAATAAATTTTCATGCTTGTTCACTAAGTAAAATTATACAATTAGATTAAAAAATATGTACCAATAAAAATTCATAATAAATAGAAAATTATTCAATAATTAGATTGCGTAAATTATTAAACGAAATATTTTGATCAATTAAAAGAACTTCAGTTATACCTCCTTCATAAGCTAACACATTTAGTACATCACCAGTCGAGCATAATATTGTTAGACTTCGATCATGGAAACAAGAAAATGAGCTTCCAAGATAGTAGATTGAGATGAACTTCTTCTGAATAATAAACTTGTGGAGATAATTGAATTTTTTTTAGAGAATATTTGGTATGGTTTTATGATACAAATACCTTCTATGTTTATATAGGTAATCTGCAGATGAACGTTAGAGCGTCGTTGGAGAATAACATTGAGTTGGAGGTAAAAGTTGCAAACAGCTGCTATTGAGCTACCAAAAGTAACTCACATAAATCAACCCCATTCACCCACCCAAACAAACCAAAAATAAATCCAATCATATGTATCAATAACTCTCTTAAACCAACCCACATATAAATAACTCGACTAAACTAGCCCCAAAAAAAATCAACCACATAAAAATAATTCTATATATATATATATATATATTAATCCAACTTTCCTTTCCGCCAATATGATTGTCAAAATTTTAAACATCCAAAATTCCGCCAATCCAGTTGGCAAAATGTTTCTTTTCTTCTAATTTTTCCAAACATGTTTCGTTTCAACTAATTTAATTAAATATAATTTCGTTATAGTAAATTTTCTGAATATATAAATATATTCAGGAATATATAATTCATATAAAAATATAATATATTTTTATTGATAATAAAAAATATTTAATAATTGTTATTCTTTGTTTAAGACTTTTTATAGCGTAGTTGGTTAAGATCGATGATATGTTAGTATTCAAGGGAACATGGTTCAAATCCTAACTAATCAATAATTATTTTTTAATTATAAGTTAATTTTTATGATCTAATCTATAATGAACCTAATACAAACTCACCCTAACGTGAAACTGACCCAACCCCAAAAAAATATTTTCTATTAAAACGACATAGAGCAAAAAAGTGGGAAATGGTTTTTTTTTTAACAAACAAAAAAAGATATTCAAAAAAGAAAAAAGAATAAAAATATACAAAGAAAAAAGTATAGAAAAATTTAATTCAAAAAAGAAGGAAAAAAAAAAGATTTTCTAAAGAATTAAAAGAAAACAACTTTAAAAAGATTAAAAGGGAAAAACAAACAAAAATACCATGAAAAAACAGGAAAAGGAAACAGTTAAAAATTTTGTAGGAGTAAAGAATTATTCTTAAAAAGCGATTTATTTTTTAAAGAAACGAAGAAAACAAAAACAAAAAATTTGAAAAATACCAGGGACATCAATTTTGAAAATTTGTGTTACCGGTGTTTTTTCCATGTGTTTGCCATCTACCCGCGAATTAGAAGTCAAAAATCAAAGTCACGGCACGCACGGCACGCTCAGGGGCCATCAATTTTGAAAATTTGTAGTGGACAACTACAAGGATGGTTCAACTTACTGAATGTTGACATACTATAAGAAGCATGCCTTTAGGCTTTCCAATTACAAGCAAGCCGAAGCAGCAACAGCTTAGAGGAGTAAGTGCGGACTGATCACTACTACTGAGAAATTAATTATTCAGCGATATGGAGGGAGCAGGAAAGAAGGCACCCAAGGCTATCGTGGTCGGTGGGAGCATCTCCGGCCTATCGAGCGCCCACGCACTGATCGGGGCCGGGTGGGACGTGACGGTCATTGAGAAGACGATGTCCGCACCGACTGGCAGCCCATCCGGAGCGGGTCTCAGCCTGGAGCAGCAATCCGTTGAGGTCGTCAACCACTGGCTGGGCGATCCTTCCATCCTCCGTGACATCGAGTTCGGCATAGCTGCAGTAGTGGTACGCACTTCTCTTTTTATATATATATATATATATATATATATATATATATATATATGAGTTATATGTTCATATTTTTATATGAGTCATGTACATATGGACCAATAGAAATTGATTTCTACATTTCATGTGCACCCATGTGCACTAATACATTTCATTCCTATTGGTCCACATGTGTATTGGCTCATGTAGAAATATGAGTCTATGACTCATATCCCCTTTTTTCTATATATATATATATATATATATATATATATATATATATATATATATATATATATAAAAGGAAAGATTATTTCCACACTTTTTGTATTCCCAAACATCCCTTTATTCATATCCGTTGGCTATGTTTTAAGTCATCTAACCTTAGCCATTGATAAATCAACGGTTAAGATTAGATGACTTAAATCAACATCCAACGATATGAGTACGAGGGGATGCTTGGGATGCAAAAATGGAAGAATTTTGATCCCTCATCTCTCTTTCTTTCTCTCTCTCTCTCTCTCTTTCTATATATATATATATATATATATATATATATATATATATATATGGGGTCCGGATCAAAATATCCATCCACGGAGTCCTGCCGAAGTCCCGTCCCCCTGGACCATCGGATCCGGAGATCCACGTGGGGCCCGTGCGAGCGTTCGCTCGATCCAACGGTCGAAAATCGCAAGACTTCGGTGGGACTTCGAAAATGGAACTCCTAATCCGGACCCTATATATATATATATATATATATATATGGATCAAGAGATCCGTCTCCGGAATCCCATTCGAGCTCCGTCCTTCGGATCGGAGAGCTCGCACATGCGTTTGCGTGGGACCAGCTCGATCCAACGGTCGGAAACGACGAGGCTCCCGTGGGACTCCACTGCTGGAGCTCTCGATCCGCTATATATATATATATATATATATATATATATATATATATATAAAGTTGGTTAATTACGATGATGATCATTGAAATGACTTTGACTTCATATCCTTAGCACCAAACCTACGACAAGGAGAAGAAGGCTATCCAGACTCTAAGGAGATACGCGTTCGATGATTTCATCTCATATAGGGCTGTCCACTGGACCGATCTCCACTCCGTCTTACGCAGAGCACTGCCATCGGACGTAGTTCTCTGGGGCCACAGATTCCTCTCTTTGTGCACTTCCGAGGGAGGATCGGTCAAAGTCGAAACGAAAAATCTGAGAACCGACGAGACAGTAGTGTTCGAGGGGGATCTGCTCGTAGCAGCAGATGGTAGCATGTCTGCTATTCGTCAGCATTTTCTTCCCGATCATAAGATGAGGTCAGTAAAGCAATCAATGGCGCTTTAGGACGCATCCGAAATTCCTTAAGTTTATTCAAATTTGTGCTTGAAAATGTAAATAATATATGTGTTCTGGCCAGGAACTAGAATACCGTACAATTTCCTACCTAATATTCTGTATGTTTTCACCATCTTGCTACCTCAGGTACTCGGGTTACTCAGCATGGAGAGGTATCTTCGACTACTCCGACGATGCCGAAAACGAAAAAGTAGACGTAGTCACCGGCATACAAAGAGCATATCCGGAAATAGAAAACTGTTTGTACTTCGACTACGCAGACGGGAACCATTGCGTATTCTACCAAATCAACAGCAGCAGGTTCAACTGGCTCTGGTACTTCAACACGCCCGAGTCCGACAGAGAGGTATCGAACTATTTCTTACCATTCATTCCCTCTCTTGACCAAATTATATATAAACTCGCTATGTTATAGTACATTAATTCTCTGGTTATTAATTCGCAACAAAATGATCATAGGGAACCTCCGTGACGAAGAAAGTAACCGAAGAAATGATCAAGGAGATGCACGAAGAGGCAAGAAGGATATGGAACCCCGAGCTGGCTGAGCTCATGAAGGAAACCAAGGCACCATTCATCAATCTCATCTATGACAGCGATCCTCTGCCCCACCTAGTCTGGGACAATGTGGTACTGGTAGGTGACGCAGCTCACCCGACAACTCCTCACTCTGCCAAGAGCACGAACATGTCGATCCTCGATGCTGAGGCATTAGGGCTCTGTGTCAAGAAGTGGGGAGCGGAGAACCTTCCCAAGGCTTTGGAGGAGTATCAATCGGTGCGACATACTATCGTGTCGGACAACGTCCTGCAGGCACGGGAGCTGGGGCGTCTCAAGCAACGCTTGCCCGTTTCCGATGACAAATCGTTTTGCCTCAAAGAAGGAAATGAGTGTGATAAGATTCCACTTGGGGTTATGCCGCCGTACGAGCCCGACATTGCTGGAAAGTGATTTATAAAAATAAGTGTAAGCTTTTACGCGACACATGCATGTAATCAAAAGCTTATTATGTATGTTTGAGAGAATTTTTATTACTGAATCATTGATGCTAAAGCTAAGAGTTTAACAGTCATGTACTTTTGAAAAATCCTTCGAACACAGAAGGTTATCCATCTTCAAGTTAACTTTACTAACTGGGATGACATATCCGGAATGGAGTTATGTATTGAAAGATAAAAGACTAATTTACTTCAGTTGTGTAGTGCATATGATCCGGGTCTGAAAATATTTACTTCAAAGTTACTTGTCGTAGAAATCGAGTGATCATTTACCAAACTAATATATATATATTGGTCGAAGATATTGCATTATAAATACAGACTCCTAAACTCGATCATTGAGATCTTAAACTTGCAAATGAATACATTTCCCCAATCTTGCTTGTCGGTGTGATTATATTTTGTGCAAAATTGTTGTGATTGTGATTTTAATTATATATACGGGTATAACCGTCTAATTGGACTAGAATTAATGTTAGTTTATTTGGATTATCATCAACATGTTGGAGTCCAGTCTGAATTAGGAGTGGTTGTTTTGCTATAATAGGATTCCTATTTTAGGGCTTCCTATTTAGAAAATCTTATTATGACCTATTGTTGGAGTCCAATTTGTAATAGAAGTGGCTATTTTAGGTATAATAGGATTACTATTTTAGGATTTTCTATTTAGTAAATACTATTATGACCTAGAATAGGATTTTCTCATCATATATATATATATATATATATATATATATATATATATATATATGGGTTGAGGGTGAAGGCACAAAAATAACACAAAGTTGAGATTTGGGGTGCTCATCCAGAGGATATCTAAGAGAAAGTTTGTGCGTTACTCTTAGGACTTCGTCATCCAAGACAGAAGGAAGAAGGAGATATGATCGAGGAGTATCACATTCGCTCAGAAAAATCGCTACGGGGTTGGTGAGTGATTTCAATTGTAATCTTATATTTTTCTTCTTGAGAGTAGTGAGAGGGTTGAACCTATTAGGGCAAAGGGTTCAACATTGATTTTTGTTAATCTTGTAATTTTATCTAAGTTATAAATATTAAAATTTGTCCAAGTGATGTAGTCACCGCCATATACTTGTCTTTATATATGATTGATATTCGTTAGACGTGGTTGATTATCTCAGGTGGATTGGCAAAACGCTTCCGTGCGCCCAACACTACAAACCACCTCTAGTTAGACCACATGAGACGGCTGGCTGCGGTCGTAGAGGACGGTGAATGGTTCTTCTTGTTAAGATACTTTTCTATTGCAAGGACTTGCACAACCTCTTGACGGGTATTTTGAAGAAGTCGAAGGAGATGACTGTTGAAGATTGAAAAAAGAGCAAGCGAAAGATGTTCGACTTCATTAGATAGTGGTTTGATAGCGACATATTTTAACAAGTCTCGACAAAGAAGATTGCATGAGGGGGGATTTGAACCAAGTTGGTGAATTTGTAGCAGAGGATGACGACGAGTAAAATGACATTCCTAATTAGGAAGTTGGTCAGCCTTAATTACAAGAAGGATTCATCAACTACATATGTCACCCTCACATTTTAACTCAAGGATAGTTTGGTAATTGACATGGGTAATATTTATTTTAGGATTAATTGTATTTAATATTTGTGCATGCATGATTATTTAATTATTATATTATTTATTTATTACTAGTTGTAGATTTATTTTAGACTTGTGTAGTGGACCTAACACATTTATTAGATCCATGAACCAACATTTTGGATGAGTTTAGTTTGAGCCATGAGTTAGGCCCATGGATTAGGAGGTTGGATTAATTAGTGAAACCATTAGTCTAGAACCTTCCCTCCCAAATTAAATTCTTCATGAGAGGCCCCAAGGGGTATTTGAGATATTTTATATTGCTTGGAGGGGGGGTTACATGGCCGGCCATAAAGTGAGCAGAAAGAGTGCTCATTTCATTTTAATTTCTCAAATTCTTTAGAACTACAATTTTTCTCTTCCAATTCCCTCCATTTACCTCATTAATTTTCCATAAATTATTCACCAATCACTTTTCAAATTCTTCATTGAGGCTTCTACATCAAGGATCTACAAGAAGGAAGCAAGGAACAAGGAGGAGGAGGCCAAGATCTATAAAGAGATGAGCTACTTGGCATTTGGAGACTTTTTATTAGGAATCCATCTCCCAATAGGTATATTTCAGTTTTCTCCTTCTAATAGAATCTAGATCTAAGATTTAACCATAAGAAACTAACCCACATGCATAGGCTACCCGTAGGAATTGGTTTTAGGTTCATCGGAGACCTACGGTGGAAGTTATATCCATTTTGGTGTCAATTTTGGGAGAATTCCGAGATTCGCACGTGTAGTGGTTGTCATTGGGTGTAATAGATATAATTGACATATGATTGCTTGTTTGTAACTAGTTTTGTGTCCACAATTGGGTACGTGTAGGCCGTATCTCGTCAATTTGACAAAACGGGTTGATTTTGGGGTTTCCTCCGACACGGGGCCTTGTGCATATCACATTGTGACACGAACACGTAGTTACTCTAATTACTATACGTATTATTCATAATTAGTGTATTAGAATTGATCGTGTCCTTCGGGATGCGTTGTGTGGTGGAGCCGTATCGCAAGCGTATCATAGAGTTAGTGTGATACGGGTGCAGTATACTCCATGTGTTTGATGTTTTGTCTTCCTTGCTATACGTGAATGTGTGTGTATATATATATATATATATATATATATATATATATATATATATATATATATATATATATATATATATATATATACACTAATCATAAATACACTAATATATACATATATATATCACTTAATTATCATATATATATATATATATATATATATATATATATATTGGTTTATATATATGTGTTTACACACACACACACACACACACACACACACACACACACACACATATATATATATATATATATATATATATATATATATATATATATACTTGTATATATGTATATGTGTTTGTTTGTGTGTGAGGGTGAGAGTTTTAGTGCCCTCAGCAGGAGGCACACAGCAAGAGGGAGTGACACAGCGGCTATGTGCAACTGCACACAGGGAGAAAGGCAGTATCAGTACTGCACAGTACAACAACTGCATTCAGTATCGACAATGTGCATGTGCAGTTAGTTAAATAGAGGGGGTCGGTCATAGGAAGTATCAGCTCAGTTGACTCTGTGTTTGCACAGTGGCAGTATCAAGAACCCTCACTGCAGTAGCAGTTAACTGGAGGGGGGCTCGGATATACAGCAAGGTGAAACTCGTGCACTGCAGCAGCTGCAGCCAAGCACTGCAGTGCAGTCCCAGCAAGGCTCGGGAAGAAACTGCACAACAGGGAGTCGGGCAAGTGAAGATAGCAGTAGCCACCGCATATAGTGAGACACTGTGCAGTTCAATAGGTGGGGTTTAGGTATCACAGTGTATCAGGCACTGTGTTCAGTGTGCCATTCGATCCAGGCACAATATCTGTAGAGGACCACCATGCAGTTTCAGTATTGTGACAGTGAGGTCCAGTTTCAGTTATGAGGTATTGGTTGTTTATTATAGTAGTTTATATATATATATATATATATATATATATATATATATATATATATAATCACTAACTACTAACAATACCTTAACTATCTAACTCTTATCAAAACACTAACAAATATTGTGGCACTGTTTATTATAGTAGTTATGTATTTAGTGTGTAGTGTCAGTTTAGTTTGTTAGTGTTTTGATAAGAGTTAGATAGTTAAGGTATTGTTAGTAGTTAGTGATTATATATATATATATATATATATATATATATATATATATATATATATATATATATATATACTTGTATTAGTTGTTATTGTTTAGTAGTTAGATACATTATAGCAGTTAGTTATATTTTGTATTAGCTATATATGTTAGTATTTGGGTTACCTTGGGATACCAAGGTATTTCCAAGGTATTGGGACGATACCCAAGGTATTGACTTTGGATATCGAGATAGGTGCGATACGCATTGGTGCAAGGCCAAGGTATCGTATTTTCCTTGTTTTGATCTAGTATTATAATATATGACTTGTACCTATATCTAAAATACTATTTTCATATACAAAAACTTGTGTATCTTAGGATAAGGCTCTTTGAGTGCCTTGTTGTTTCTTAGCCTAGCTAGTATAGCATAGTTTCATAGTGTATTGACTTAGCGACTTGGTATTAGACTCTTGCAACCTAGATTTAATTGGTTTGACTTAGAAATGATGTATCGACATAGAATTGCATCAACTTCACTTATTTTCATTCTTAAACCTTGTATTGATACAACGTACCATATATAGGTTGTGTAGCACCAGCTTGGGCATCGAGAGACAGACCTTGCTCAGGACTTCAGGCGAGTATATTTCTCTGACAATTTTTAATTTATAATACTATATATATGTATGTTCTAGACTTGTTTACAGTGATCCCGACAAAGTAATTTTATAGACTGGTACTATATGGATCCCGTCTGGAGATGTTATTCCCTACCGTGTTCAGCACGTACTCGTGTACATTATATCTCATCGTGTATATTGGATATTGATTATATTTCGTGTTCACACACTGCTTGTGTTCAGTATGCTTATTCGTGTACACCCACTGCTTGTGTTCAGTGGTTATATTTCGTATTCGTAGCGTATCATGATTGGATCCATCGGTATTAGTTAGGTTGGGAGAGTAGGAGTTGATTATGTTATCAAAGCCATTGTTACATCGTGTACATTCTAGTTATATACCTCACTTATAATAGTCTTACCTGATCATGTTCACCCAACCCGGTCACATAATGAACTTGTATTCTGAGGCACATTAGCTAGTTTAGATTGCAGTTACTTCATCATATTATTCATATTCATATTGTTGATCTATATTCTCGTACATTACATGTATATCTTATTTATTTTATTCATATGTTTAGTGATCTTGTATTTTATTTCTATTATATGTTTATATGCTCGATTATGCTATTGAAACTGCTTTCAGAGGTATGTACTTTGCTCCAATCCTGAATGGATATATTTTTCCAGATGACTGGCTTCTAGAGTAGTGTCCCATATTCTACGGGCCACAGGACGGCATACCTATAGAGGATACTCCTATAGACCAGGAGGACTTAGTTGTAGAGCCTGAGGAGATCAAGATTATATTTGTATTGGATTGTATTAGAGTATTATTTGGTGGATTAACATCTTGTATATTATTATAGATTGTGGATTGCATCTTTATTCTTTCCTTCGCTATTCCATTCATGTATTATTCTTCCTTAGTTTGTTTTGTGATTGAGATTAGTTATTCATATGAGATACCATATTTCTCCTCCGTTTGGAGTTGAGATGATTGACAGGTACCATATTATATTGTTGAGATGTTAGATAGTTAGAAATGACCCAGACAGCGTTCTACCGCCGATGTTGTAGCGTAGGCTGGACGTAATCATGTACTCGTGTCCGAATATCCGGGTGCGAGTCGTGACACATTTTTAGTGGTGGTCCATGCAGGTCTAGATAGATATCATAGTGGTGCTCCTCTAGAGTATTGCTACTAGCCTGCTTTAGAAAACATGATTTAGGCTGAGAGTTTACTCAATCACACTTAGGAAAATTACAAAAAAAAATTTGTTTTGCAAATCCTTATCTATTGAATATTGCTTTACTTTGAACAAAGTTATGTCCTTCTTTGATAATATCGTATCATATTCAATATTGATTCCATATTTCAATCTATCTTCACAATGCCGCGGAAGACGCGTTCCCGGCGATCAGGTGCCGCGATAACGCGATTAGTCACTTTATCACCCATGGGGGCAGCACCCTCAGACAATGGTCCAGCACTTACATTCAGGAGGTCAGTTTCACCGGTCCAGGTGGGCATATCGACAACAGTTTTCGGAAGTGCTCTACCTCCAGTACCGAGGAGAGGGCAGACAGTTTTCGAGGATCTTCTACCTCCACCACCAGTAGTTGATCAGACGCAGATGTTCGTGCTCTTACAGCAGATGATGGAGGCACAGCAGTGACAGTCAGAGGTCCTGCGATAGAGCGTGGAGAATGCTCACCAGTCGCACTTACAACAGTGGAGAGAGCTACTACAACCCAGCCACAGACGACACCAGTTCAGTTTATTCCGCATCAGTCGAGGCCGGGTACCATCACCGACTTCAAGAGGATGGGCCCGAAGGACTTCAGGGGCATAGAGGGGATTATCTATACAGATGAGTGGATCGAGGACATCGAGCAGAACCTGCGGCTGGCGTATATTCTAGAGGTGCTACAGATAGAGGCAGCGGGTTGTATGATATTCGACATTGCATTGAGATAGTTTCGGACAGACCCGAGGATTGCAGTACCAGGACTCTCTTGGGAAGCCTTCACAGAGCTTTTCAAGGAGATATTTTCCTAGACGTGGCTCTTACATCTTTGGAGAGTCAGTTCCAATACCTCGTCCAGGGAGGTATGTTAGTGGATGAGTATGTGACAGAGTATTGTCGTCTAGGCCGCTTCGTGGAGGGTCAAAACCCTAGAGGCAGAGCAAGAAAGTTCAGGAAGGTCCTGAACTTGGAGGTCAAACCCCACACTAACGGAGATCCTACCGACACCTTCGAGGAGATACTCAGACAGGCACAGAGAGCGGAGGATGACTTAGAGCTTGGCTCTAAGAGGCCAAGGGACACAGGAGGATCCATCAACAACACGGGTCCAGCGAAGATGTCTCACTTCCAACAGCAGCACCAGAGGCCTTACCAACACCAGAGGCAGCAGTATCACGGGCCAGCTAGAGCGTCGGCTCAGCAAATGAATCAGATCCAGAGGGCAGCAGTTCCTTGAAATTTCTATAAAAAGCAAGGACACGGATGTGACGCATGCAGGATGAGGCTAGACCAATTCTTATTCTGTTGATCAGGAGATCATCAGTTGTCGGCTTGTCCTAAAGTTCCAGCTCGTCCAGCTCAGGGTGGAGGACAGGCACAGAGGGCACCCGCTAGACCATCAGCGGGACACCAGTAGAGAGGACCTCTTCCACCGCAGCAGCAGCAGTTTGCTCAGCATCAGCAGCAGAGAGGAGCGGAGCGACAGGGACGAGATTTTGCCTTGACTGTCGAGAAGGAGGAGCCGGTTGGCGATGTCATCTCAGGATCAGTTTATCTGGTTTCCTTTCCAGCTCATATTTTGTTTGATTCTGGTGCTTCTCATAGCTTTGTATTTGTATATTTTGCTTTAAGGCATCGCCTTGAGTCTGAACCGTTGGCGAGGACTTGCAAGATCACGACCGGGGGTGGCATCATCCTGGTCAGTGATATTTACAAGAACTAGAGAGTTTATTTGGGAGGTCGTGAGCTGAGCGTATGTTTACTTGTAATGCCACTTCCGAGTTACGATATAGTACTCGGGATGGATTGGTTGAGTAGACATCATGCTAGTATCGATTATCGTGGAAGCAGAGTTTTATTTCAGATGCCAGGAGAGCCGGAGTTCAAGTTCTTCCAAGGAGCAGAGCAGAGCGAAGGCAATTTCTATGGAGATTTGGTAGAAGAGCAGGAGCTGCCACATCCGTTGATTGCAAAGTTCTTGGATGTCTTTCCAGAGGAGTTACTGAGGTTACCGCCGGACAGAGATATGGAATTCTCTATAGATTTGGTGCCAGGCATAGAGCCGATATCTCAGTACATCTATAGAGTAAACAACAGCAAACTGGCAGAGTTGAAGAAGCAGGTGGATGAGTTGCAAGACAAGGGCTTTATCCATTCCAGTTCATTACCATGGGGTGCTCCAGTACCTTTTGTACCAAAGAAGGATGGGTCGGTACGTATGTGTATCGACTACAGGGCACTTAATAACCTCACTATTTGTCACGCCCCAGTCCCAAAATACGTAGGACTAGGAATACGCAAGCATGCCAGTCGTATGTATATGGCACCTCCAATATATGAAAACTATAACACATACGTACGCTGTATTATGAACAATAATTCACGAGTGGTATATATTTATGTTATAAGTCAAAGTACATAACTAAATCTCATCCACAAAATCAAATATAAATGAATAATCAATCAACTATATAACTGAATCAAGTATAATATGCTTGATAAGAACAAGTAGTTGGGTGAAGACAAATCCACTACCAAACTATAATATAAGATAAACAAAAATAAGTACATCTGATGAACAAAGAGGCTCAAAGAGAAGATCTCCTCGAAAGAGAATGGAGTAGCAAGTCCTGATACGTGCTCCTGCAAATAGTCATGATCGTCTACACCTGGAAAGGGACCAGGTCCTCAGAGGGACGTAACAAGATACATAGAAGCATGTCAATAAAGTACTGAAAATAAACATCTAAGGGTCGTCTAACCACCTATGTGAATGCAATTTGAGAACAAATTTCCAACATGTGGGCTCTGGTCAAAATGGGATTGGCATGATTCTCTTAGAGAATCAGGGGCCTAAAAAGCATGACGTCTTTTGAACGTCAGAGGCCGCCTGATAATAATAATATATAGGTCATCATGACCGCGCATCTCCGACGGAGCGTACGGGTTACACAAGAAAAGTACAAAGGAGTCCAAACGCCTTACTTGTTGTCCTCCCCACCCCATGCTCTAAGGATGTCATATCCATGACACGATGAGACCTCTAATAACTGCTAAGTCTTCTAATTATGCAAATTCTATCAGCAGTTATTCCCTATCGCACGTCCCATACGTACATGTGGCCAACCCGTCACGCAAGTCTGTGTCCTACATGAGACTCACTCTCGTGTAACAGATGTGTCACGGCCAATAAAACATAATGATGCCTCCAAATCATGTGGTTGTCTCGTAAAACTAGGTCGACATGCATAATATATAATAAAGATAAAATACGACGCCACCGTCGTTGCACCCAAGTTATTCTTGGACGTGCAGTTCATATAGCAGGTAAAATATATGAACTAAATAACAGAAATAAAATGCATGCACCTATGAAATATAAATCACAGTACAATGGCAAAGGCCTGGCAAGAAAGCTGCATAGTGTAAGCGTCCAGACGTCAAGCACAAAAGATCAGAAACTATGGCCTCCGAATGAACATCTCCGGATGCTGAAATAAACATCACCAACGTTCCCAGAATAAGCGAGATAGCTAGAAAATACTACCCTTTCGTCCAATTTAGACACATGGGCAAAACGATAATTTCGGATCAAAGCGGGTCCACATGTGGGCCACCTTGCACCGAAAAGTGTGCCAGAGGTAAAGGTCTTTAAATGGGACAAATTATAGGTCAAACAAATTTTAAACGTCGATACGAACTCAACGGTACGTCCAATTTTGGATTCCGGTGAGCCGAACACAAATTCTTCCTTAAATTCAACTGTGGGGCCCGCGAATAGACGGCTTGGTCAACTATCTCAGAATCGCGTGAAACTTGGGTCACAGAACTTGCATGATACCACGAATCCAATAGCGTAAGTTTTGTCGTATTCTGACGAGCGTGCACCAAATGGCGGGGTGTTTTACAAAATTCGCGATATAGGGACTTTTTAAGGATACGGGTTAATTTTGACGCACACACATGTCCGAATCAACTTTCGCGAAAACTCACACGTCAGAATATACCATACGCGTCTTTTGGTGCAATTGGTACACGATGAGGCGGTCCCGTTTGGTGGGGCGCACTCCTTATCATAAAATTTTAGTTTTAAAAATAACAAATTTTTGGTCGTTTTAGAGACCGAATAATTTAACACATAACATGAATTAATAGAAACTAAAAGAACAAAAAAATTCTTGGTTATATTGAGAAGAAAACCCTTTAATTAGTTTTTGAAAATATTAAACAGGTTAATGGTAAATTGGGTGTAAACATGGGGGTTTGGGCTGAAGTTTCTCGACTGTTTTTGGTCAGTTTTCGGCCATTTTTCGATCGATTTTTTGACCAATTCAGGGCACAAAAACTCGTCCCGCTTGAATGAAAATCCTAGAGGATTAGGTTATGAATGTACACAGACAAACCATTCGAGAAAAGGATGAGAGATGAGGGAGATATCATACCGTGAAGGTGGGATCGGAATTACGGTGTACATGCGCGCGGCGCGCGGGCAGACCGCGGCGGCAACGGCAGAGGCGGTCGGAGCTGGGGTGGTCGTCGGCGTTGGTAGGAGGCACGGGTTAGAGTTAGGGTTAGGGTTAGGGTTTTGAGTTTTATATATATATATATATATATATATATATATATATATATATATATATATATATATATCAAGAGAGAGAGAGAGAGAGAGAGAGATGGGGAGGGGTTTGTTCGTTTGGTTCAGGAGGAAATTCGTGGGTTTTGTATTTCCAAGGGGTTGGCTGTGGGTAGTTTATAGGAATAGGAATTAGGTTAGTGATTGGAATTTAGGATTAGTTAGGATTAGTTAGGTTTTTATATATTTTTTTCTTTTCTTTTCTTTGTCTTTTTTTTCTTTCCTTTTTATTTTTATTTATTAACATTATTATTATTACTATTATTATTACTCTTATTATTATTATCACTAACATTATTATGATTATTATTATTATTATTATTATTATTATTATTATTATTATTATTATTATTAACCTTATATTTATTAACATATATTCACATATATAAATGAGGAAAAATCCAAAATTAATATTTGTACACTAAATAAATTCTAAAAAATTACTTTGTAAAGCTTTAATAAAATACTACACCCAAAATATTTTATGAAATATTTTATAATTAATAATTAGTTATTTATCTAGTTATATAAATCAATAATTGTATTATCTAATTAACTAAATAATTAATTAAATGGTTATCCACAAAATAGGTAATAGTTAATAATATACACATCTTACAAAAAGAGAATTTATCTAATTTGGTACGGGGAATTATGGGATGCTAATTGTAGGAAGTTGGGGTTGAAAAATAACCACAAATAAATTATATATATAATATATAAATATTTAATAATTAATCTATGGTCGCTACACAAATGTCATACTAACATCAAGGGATCGAATTTCTGTACCACGAAAAGATCCTACAGGTAGTGTCTCTTGTGTAGGCTACTTCCTATGATAGGCGATACAGATTTTGGGGCCATCCTATATTATTAATTTCCAAACCACGGTGAAGTCTCCTAATAAATTATTGGATTTTATTTGTTTCAAAAAATAATCTAAAATAAATACAAGAAATACAAAATACATACAAGATACCTATTTTTGGGTGAGGGGGTTTACACTATCAAGAACAAATACCCGTTGTCGTGGATAGATGACTTGTTTGACCAGTTGAGCGGAGCGAAGGTATTCTCCAAGATAGACTTGAGGTTAGGATACCACCAGGTGAAAGTGAAAAGGAAAGATATCCCGAAGACAACTTTCAGGACTCGTTATGGGCAGTTCGAGTTCTTTGTGATATCGTTTGGGTTGACCAGTGCCCCGCAGTGTTCATAAAACTAATAAACAAGGTATTTCATTAGTACCTGGACCAGTTTATTGTATTCTTCATTGATGATATTCTGATATATTCGAAGACCCCAGAGGAGCATGAGCAGCACTTGAGTATTGTTCTAGAAACCCTCAAGAAGGAGAAGCTGTATGGCAAGTTATCGAAGTATAAATTCTTCCTTGATAAGGTTGAATTCCTTGGGCATGTTATTACAGGAGATGGAATCTCGATGGACCCGAAGAAGACCTCAGCAGTTGAATCATGGTCTACCCAGAGTTCAGTAGCAGAGATCAAGAGCTTCCTTGAATTAGCAGGCTACTACCGGAGGCTTGTTCATGACTTTTCCAAACTTGCAGAACCGATGACTAGGCTTACCAGGAAGGACGTAAAATTCGTCTGGACTAAGGATTGTCAGTCAACATTTGAGGAGCTGAAGAGGAGATTGACTACAGCTCCCATCTTGACACTACCATCAAGAGCGAAAGAATTTTCCATTTACGGTGATGCATCAGGAAAGGGTTTGGGTTATGTGTTACAGCAGCACGGAAAGGTGATTATCTATGCTTCCAGAAAATTATTCTCGCATGAGAAGAACTACCCTACCCATAATTTGGAGTTGGCAGTGGTTATATTTGCTCTCAAATTATGGAAACACTATTTATATGGAGAGAGAGAGTAGAGATCTCTACAGACCATAAGAGATTAAAGTATGTGTTTACACAGAAAGAGCTCAACATTAGGTAGCGACGATGGTTGGAGCTGATGAAAGACTTCGACATATCCTTGCAGTACCATCCAGGGAAGGCCAACATAGTCGCGGATGCTTTGAGCAAGTATCCCGTGGCTATGTGCTAGACTAGAGACAGACATTTATTGGCAGAATTTGACAGTTTGGGCATTGAGGTATTGATTCCTGGAGTCGCTGCACAGATATGGGGACTTCAGGTACAGTCAAAGCTGATGGACCGGTTCAGAGCCGGACA
>JAYESA010000002.1:191597591-191837591 GCA_036927795.1 Iris macrosiphon | reverse complement strand
CCTACCGTGTTCAGCGGGTACTCGTGTACATTGTATCTCATCGTGTATATTGGGTATTGATTATATTTCGTGCTCACATACTGCTTGATTTCAGTATGTATTCGTGTACACCCACTACTCATGTTCAGTGGTTATATTTCGTATTTGTAGCGTGTCATGATTGGATCCATCGGTATTAGTTGGGGCGGGAGAGTAGGAGTTGATTATGTGATCAAAGCCATTATTATATCGTATACATTTTGGCTTATATATCTCACTTGTAATCGTCTTACCTGATCATGTTCACCCAACCAGATCACATAATGAACTTGTATTCTGAGGCACATTAGTAAATTTAGATTGTAATTACTTTATCATATTGTTGATATTCATATTGTTGATCTATATTCTCGTACATTACCTGTATATCTTGTTCATTGCATTCATATATTTAGTGATCCTGTATTTTATTTCTATTATATGTTTATATGCTCGATTATGCTATTAAAACTGCTTTTAGAGGTATGTACTTCACTCCAATCCTTACTGGATATATTTTTCCAGATGACTGGCTTCTAGAGCAGTGTCCCATATTCTATGGGCCGCAGGATGGCGTACCAATAGAGGATACTCCTATAGACCAGGAGGACTTAGTTGCAGAGCCTGAGGAGTTCTAGATTATATTTGTATTAGATTGTATTAGACTATTATTTTGGTAGATTCACATCTTGTATATTATTTCAGATTGTGGATTGTATCTTTATTCTTTCCTTCACTATTCCATTTGATTGAGATTAGTTATTCATGTGAGATACCATATTGCTTCTCCGTTTGGAGTTGAGATGATTGACATGTACCATATTATATTATTGAGATGTTAGATAGTTAAAAATGAACCATACAGCGTTCTACTGCCGATGCTGCGGCCTAGGCTGGGCGTAACCACGTACTCGTGCCCGAATATCCGGGTGCGGGTCATGACAACATAGCATCTAAATATGGTTTTGGGTATCATCAACCAGCTAGCGACCATAAAGATGGATGAAGATGGTGTTGGAAGATGAATTGCAGGCGCTTCTACTCTCGAGTTCTTTGTCAGACTCATGGGAGACATTGGTGGCTTCTCTCAGCAATTCAGTGGAGTATGGTGTAAAAACCATATAAAAACTCATGGGAGACATTGGTGACTTACTATACATATGAAGCGGATCTAAATGCCTGCACCGAGTACTGATAGCATGACATGTGGCATTCGTTACGAAGAATATATTTAATCCTTTTAATATGGAGGTTGTTATTTCAAATTTCAAACGCGTGCCACAATTTGCGTATTTAATGTAACCTATTGTCATGGAATTCAAAACATGTCTGACAGCTATTTTCTGACAGAGAGAGAATCATGTGTCGTCTGCGCCGATATTTGGTCATAATTTATGGTCAAAATAGATAGCTGACGGCATGCACAGATATCCACATGGCATTACTCTGTGGTTAATTAATAAAAATTATCATGATGCTGACGTCAGTGCTGACAGTGCCTCATTCTCTATAATAATCGTACAGTACAGAGCACGAGAAGATGTGTTAACGTTAGCCACTTCTTTTAATTCTCTGACAATATTAAATATAGTGATTTGAAATACTTTGTTGTCTTCCCACCCGCATAGGCACAAATTTCACGTAGGGGTTGTTGTACTGAACATTGGAATAGAACAGTTGGAAAAGAAGTTTATAGAGGCACTTACTCAAACGGAAGTGGTTGTCGATGAACTATACCAGAAATCAAACGATCAGGAGTGATCGATCCCGATCAGAATAGAATGAAAGAAATTCCAAAGAATCTCTTAAAGAACTTACATGTCGTTTGGATCCAGAAATTTTCCTTTTCCCCCATTCTCACTCAAAATTTTTCAAAGTTTTTTCTTTCCCTTTCCATTTCCCTATTCCCCCATTCTCACTCAAATGTTCCCAAAGTTTTTCCTTCCCCCCCCCCAACCCGCCGACGACCCCCTCCGACCGAGCTCCATCGAACTCCTCCTCCTCCTCTCCGGGCTCCACTGCCAACGACCCCCACTCCTCTTACTCCTCTCTGGGCTCCACTACCGATGATCCCCCTCCTCCTCTTCCATTGAGCTCCTTATCTTCCTCTCTGGGCCTCCATCGAGCTCCTCCTCCTCCTCTCCGGGCTCCACTACTGACGATCCCCCTCCTCCTTCTTTCCGGGCTATTCCTCTCTGGTATCCTCCTCCTCTCGTACATCCCCTTCCTCGGTCATCCCCCAAGATTAGGTAAACCCTAACCCTAGCTATTTGACATGAAAATAACACAGACACTGACATAGACATGACACGGGATACAACACAGACACATACACTGACACGATATGTCAGTGACACAACATGGGACATAACACAGACCCTAACCCTATCTGAGTTAATTAGATGCAGCATTGGGTATTGACATCATTTATAATACAATGCAGATCCCGACTCAAGGAGAGTCATATACAAGGACACAGGAATGACTCTTCAAATTTGAGAAATGACACGGTATTAGCTTCTTCTAGAACTCGTATCCAACTTGGGTTAGAGCATTATCAAACCTATCATTGACACAAGAGTTCGTGTTCGGGTGGTTGTGGCACGACATTGGTATATGTATCGCGTAACCAAGGACACAGTGTCCCCATTGGCCCCGACGGCCCCTTCGGCTCCCCTGAACCCCGATGACCCCCTCCTTGGTCAGATGGTCAACACTACCAAAATAATTCAAATCAGCGACGAATTTAACGACTCTAGACAATGATGTAGCTAATATTATTGAAATTAGCGATGTGTTTTAAAAAGGTCATAATACGTCGCTATCAGCGACTTTCTGCGATGTTTAGAAATTGTATAAGTTTGAGTGAGGGATGAGTGAGCTAGTGAGGATTAATAATCTATATACATATATACATATATAATGGTATAAAAATATACAGTTATAGAAGTAGGTATAAATATGTGTTGAGTGTCGAGAGTGAGTGGCCTAGAGTGTATGTTGGTACCAAGATACAAGTGCCAAGTATAGTTAGTGTTATGGGTATTTGAAACTGTATCCTAGTGTCAAGATACAAGAAAGTATCAATGTGAGATTGTATACCATGGTATATGATATCCACATGATATGCAAATACCTAGAGTGTTATCAAGTGTAATATTGTGTGCTATGTGTATATTCAACACACTGCAAGAAAAATAGCGTTTCTTGACTGTCGAATTCTTGACGTATGATCAAAACCGTCAAGGAAAGCCGTTATCCTGACGGTTTTAGGCATACGTCAAGAAAACACCATTTTGTGTTATTTTAGAAATTTTAACCGTAATACTTGACGGTTTTAAAGGAATTGTCAAGTAAATCTATTATATTTATTGACGGTTTGTTGATAACCGTCAACTAATATATGAGCAAAAAAATTATCGCACTTTTTTCAGCTTCCATTATAGTAATGTTT
The DNA here is from genome assembly GCA_036927795.1 of Iris macrosiphon. Taxonomy (NCBI): domain Eukaryota; kingdom Viridiplantae; phylum Streptophyta; class Magnoliopsida; order Asparagales; family Iridaceae; genus Iris; species Iris macrosiphon. The sequence goes on along the minus strand of JAYESA010000002.1, from coordinate 191,834,119 downwards.
TTCAAAAAAAATTATATTTTTTGACGTTTGGTGGTTCATTTTAATAGAGGAATATGGCAAACTTTTTCCTCTCTTCCCTCTTATTTTCTCCACAACGCCCTCTCCTCCCTCTTCGTGAAAGCTACCACCGCCACTCCCTTTCCTCATCTTCTGCTCGAGCCTCTCCCTTTCCTCTTTCTCAGAACCTCTCTTCCAAAATCTCCATTGAATTCCTAGCTTTCTATATAAAGCCCTAAAAAATTTCTTCATATTCTTCTCAAGAGGGGGGAAGTGGTCGAGTGGGTCGAGGGATGTCAACAAGGCCAGGGACAAGCTCGAGGCTCTTTGCACTCTGCTCTAACCCAGACCTCCACCCTTCCGCCGCCTCTTCCTCCGCTTCCCCCTCCTCGTCGTCCTCTACTTCCTCGTCTGCCCGAAGCCGATCAAAATCCCCATAATGCGACTCCAATGATGCCTCTCCACCGGTGTTGGCACACTCATCTCCATCTTCGTCCGTTACCACACTAGGCTTGACGCCCGTCGAGTCCGTCCACCACTCCATGGGTACATATCTCAAATCTCCATCGCTCTCTACTATAAAAAGTCTTGTATTTTCTTCTTCTATGTTGGAATTTGGAACTTGAATTGTTTGTCAGAATTATTTTTGTTTTGTGATATGGGAATCATTACTACTTTTATGAGTCATACATTACCGATTCTTGTTGGTTTTATTTCTTTTAGGACCTTTATGTTTTTGATGAAATGCTAAGTAGAAATTATACCCAAAACATTTCTCTGAAGCCCAGAAACTTACAACACTTGGGTGTTTATAGGCTCGTGTGTGGCCGCGATGGGAATGAAGATGATGGAGGTGCTGTGGTGGCCGAAAGCCAAAGAGGATTAAAGAGCACTTCACCAAGTAGTAGGGGTCGGGGGCCTCTCAACAGGTTCATCTTTAAGCTTAGAATTATATTTTACTATATAAACCTGCTATTTGGTGGAAGGTGCAGAGAATTCTAATAAAAAATTCAAGCGCCCTGTGCTTAGACCTAGGATGCTATTCAGTATCCTTTTATGAAGGATGCCTCTATGACATTGGGAGGTTTATTTGAAGCATATCTAGCAGCCTGCGTTGAGCCTACTTGATCAAAAATCAAGTAATTCAGTTTTGTTACTAATTAAAGACTACAAAACAGGGTTCTTCCAATTTTGTACCTGAACCGACTGCCCATGCATTGTAACCTTGTGAAATTTGCTAGTTGCTAAATGTCATGTTTCTTCGTCTTTCTAAATGTATGAAAAACAAATTTAGTTGAAAAATTCATGTTTTTTATATTGTGGATGGTTAAAATATTGAAATTCCTTCCTCTCTCCCCCAAATAGTTTTCAGGAACTTAATAATCCCCTCTCTTACTTACAGATTAGAGAAATTATGAAAAAGCTTCAAGGTCTAATAAATGATGGGGATCTGAAGACTCCATACCCAGCAGGGGTACATGCTTCAGCTTGGGTGCTTGGTCATGAGATAAGTAGAACATCATCTTCCCCTGGCAACGTACCATATTAAAATTGAAAGTTTACAGTTATTTGGTTGGCAAATATATACAACTTTACCAGCGTCGTAGAAAATTTCAATATGTATTATAGCTTCATTGGGGAAAATTCTTCAATTATTTTAGTAAAATCTGAGAACACACATTAAATGTAGTCTCATACATAAGTTTGGTATAATTTTGTATAATTTTTCGAGTCTGATACAGATAGCCTTGATTTATTTGTATCGTTTAATGGTAATTTCATGATTATCGTAGCACGTTAAGGAACTTTATTAGGTGAAAGGGTTCTACATTCTTAGTCAGAGAAATCAGTATGCACCAATGATGGTTGTGGCATAGTATTGAGTTGACATATATGATGCAGAGTTAAGTATGTTAGGAGTATGATTAAAGATTAGTATGCACTTCCTTTATGTAGTACAAAATTGGTTTATTATTTTAGTTTAGACTTACTGCATCCCTCTTTTTATTTCACATTTTCTTGTGGACAATGTTAATACTTTCCTTGTTGGTATTAGTCCTTATTTTTTTCTATTTCTTGTAAGCTTATTCAGTTATTGAATTATTTTATGAAGTTTTATAAGAGAGTTATAAAATATTTTTGGCATATATATTTGAAATATTTTCTTTTATACAGTAGTCACAACCAATTTTTATGTTTTACTCTATTATATCCCAACATCAAGTATGGGAGTGTTGGTCTACTTTGTTTGGTTGCTCAAATTTTTTTCTCTACTAATTTACATCTAGATACTCACATTATCAACACAAATCTTGCATTCCATTCACGATACATGATACAACCATTCTAATAGGCCAGATTTTTACTGGATAAAAGGACTAAGGTCTAGAGAAGGCCAGTAAGCATTGTGCCATGTCATGAGTCTCATGACCAAAGAGTTATACCTATGTTGTTAGTATCTCACGGTTGACATATCTTACGATATAATATCTACCAATTTGTTATGTATTGGTATGATACATATAGGTTGATAGGTAGTATGACTTTTTTCATATTATGTATATAAATTTGCCTTTTCTAGGATTTTGTAATAAAAATACATGGAAAATGAAGGCCCAGCTCCTGTGACCATTTCTAATAAAATTTACACCAATACAAAGACCATCGATGACTGCTACATTACGGAAGACCGACCAGATGTAAAGATGGTCTTAGCCTGTGATTTTTTATTTAAGTTCTAACATCATAAGGCACTAGTCTTCATTTTATGTACTGCAGGTAGATATTTCTACCATATGCATCACTAGCTTTAGTAAACCTGATGGAAACTTCGATGTTGATGTTTTTGATTCAGCTGACTATTATGTGAAGTTGATGAAGTAGGTTACCCGCGTATAACTTCTTGAATTTTTTAATACTATTATGTGTGGTTAATAGAATCTCAAGTGTTACAATTAAATAAGCTTCAATGAGTATGATGCTTTTGGTGATGCTTTGTATAGGAAATATTACATCTAAGAAATTTGTACTAGAGAACAACAAAATTTATATTTAATACCACATATTTGAAGTATCATCATCTCATTTGTTCACATTGTTGTAAAGATGCAATTATTTTTCTCCCTAGGAGAATTTGATAAAAAGCTCACTTTTACGAATGTAAAGATGACTCTTTTTAGTTTTGATGAAATAATTTCTAATTTTTTTGATATTTTTTAATGTGGATTTTCATTGTTACTATATAGTTAAAAATTCATGAGTGCTTCTTCGTGTACCATCTTCTTACCTCTTCATTTTGTACAGGTTAAATTTGCTTTCAATTAAACATTTTGAAAGGAAAAAGAATCTTCATCTAGCGATTTCAGCATTTGCATTGCTTTATTCCTTCGAAAGTAGTCTTTCTAGTAATTTGTCAGAGGCAACAATGACAATTGCAGGTTTTGGTTATCAGTTGTACCTCTCTTCTACTAACTTTCTATATAGTATGTATGCAAGTGCTTGGATGGTCCAAACTGGACAAGGCACTGCTTATGTATATCAATCAGATCAGCCAACTTTCTATATAGTATGTATGCATATTCTTGCATGAACTTTTAATTTACTGGACCAGCATTTAGAATCTAAAGTTTGTTATCAAAACCCCTTATTTCTGAAATTTTTAATAGTTGAACTATTAAAAAGATCATGCTTATTATCTTATATCTTTGGTAGCATGTCGTAAGTTGCACACTATTTTAGGTTTTAAGATCTCATATAATCTAGATTATTGTATATACTTATTTTTTTCTTAGATTGTTTAAATAGCTAAGGTTCTACTAAAATTTGGTAAGCTTTTAAACAAGAAGTAGTCAACCTTAGCTCTGTTTTAGACAATGATTAGTAGGATGAATTATTTGTGTCTAAATAGATTGATTTGGCAATGAAGTATGATATGGTGATTCGTTTGTGCTAAGTTCATGAGGATACTTATTCTACAAGTACTCCCTTTCGAATAGAAGAATAACTTCTAAGGTTGATGGCTTCCCTAAAATTTAGAAGTGGTGGAAGTTGCCAACCTTAAGCATTGTTTTAGACAATGATTAATAAGGTAAATCTTTTGAGTCTAAATACAATAATGTTGATGGCTTTCCCTTTCATTTTTTTATGAAATGGTCGGAAGTAGTCACTATACCATCTTTTAGGTTTAGTACTCTGAGTCTAAATCAAACCATGTGGACAATAGTCTTTTCCCATGAGGAATACAAGATTAGGTTGATGATTTCCCCTCTCACATTTGTGGCATGGCCGGAGGTAGTCAACGTATTAGCTTCGATTTAGACAATGATGAGTAGGGTGAATACCCTTGAGTCTAAATCAAACATATGACAATGATAAATGAGTAGGGTGACTCCTTTGAGCCATATGTTTTTTTTACTTCATACCCACAAAATTTAAATTTTTGCTTGGATTCATGATGGGTGGGTTTCACATTATATGTGATATATCAGTGAGTATCAGTGGGTTATCCTTAAGTTGCTGCCTAGATCTTCTGCTCTAGTTAGTGGGTTAGCTATACCTAGATTGCTGCTAACTAAGCCAACAAAGTCCCTATTATAAGCTTCATATCCTAAGGTTGCTGCATATTCCTATATTGGCTTGGTTAGCTACTGCCTGGGTTTTCACAAAACTGGTGCCTATCCTAAGGCACCTGCCTATCCTGAGGTTGTTGTCTATTTCTATGTTGGCTTGGTTAGCTACTGCCTGGGTATCACAAAGTTGCTACCTGAATCAAACATTATACGCAGCTGCCTATTCATGTTTCAGTGAGTACCAGAATCAATTTTTACATTATCAGTCTTTTGATACCTGTGATAAGGGTACACAAAATTTGTTCTAAAATTTGGAAGTCCCTTGCTCTGTATATCCTTTTTTTTTGTTAATACAGTTTTTAGATAAATAATGGACAATAAATTTAATCAACCTCACAGTTGTCAGCGTAGTCAAACTAGTGGGTTGAGTGTATTGCTGGTTGGGCCAAATGGTTGTGTCTTAGGTAGTGGAGTGGCAGGATTGTTAACTGCAGTATGGATTTAAATATTTCTACTTCTATAATTTTCAACGTAACGAACTTCCTGTTCTTTTTTAAAAAAAGATGGAAAATTTCTTAGTCACCTAGTTTTTTTTATCTTATGTCTTATATTTGCCAAAACTATCTTGCTGGAATTTTTTGATTGATAAACTGTGGAGAATTTTGAGTATTACAATTATTATATTTAAAGCTGGAAGGATGGAGTTTACTCTCTCTCTCTCTCTCTCTCTCTCTCTTCTAATTTATTTATTGCAGTTCATAAATATGATGTATTATTTGGTGCTTGCAACTCCAAGTAACTTATACGTCCTTTTATGATTACCCTAAAGCATCAAGGGGATTCCACGATATCTTTTTACTCTATAAAGTTTTGTAAGTAGATTGATATGTTTCGTGGATTGTCTCTGAGAATTGTAGTGTTGTGTGGCTAGGTATGATCACAAGTACAACAAGGTCCATTGTTCACAATAATCTTAGGTTGAGGCATCCTATCTTTGACATGCCCATCATTGACTATGACTTAGCTCTGCTTATCCAACCAATGTGTATTCTTGGAATCAAAATTGAGGTCATATTCAATTAAATTTTCTCGATTGGATGGTTACAATTCTATTAATCATTCTTCATAGGTAAAATAATTATTTGATTTGTAGGTAAAAGTTTTTGTTTTCTTGGAAGAACTTCCTTAGCATTTTGATTTCATTTTGTAGTCATGTCACCAAAGCATTTATAAAAAGAGTTGAAACATGGAAGAAAGATACAATAATGAAGAAGGTACTTAACTAGTTTTCATGTAATGAATGTTATATTGACTAAAGAATTCATATTCACTTGAGAAATTGTGTTTAATTTGCAGAAAGAAGCTAAGCATTCAGAAACAGAGGGTAAGCAACAGAGGGTGAGCGTATTAATTCTTTGCAATGTTATTAGCGTCGGAAGCATGATTACACTTGAATTATAATAATAAAAACCTTAATATCTTACATTTGTACAGATATTGCAAGTGAGATAGAATATAGACCTCTCCCTACTGGTCAAGGCAAAAGCACTAAACAAGAGATGATGACAAGCATAGAATTAGAGGTATTTAGGAAGAAACAGACTGTACAAATTTATTCCTGTGCTAACATTAATAACGAGTAAATCATTGTAGGTCCAAATTATTAAGAATGTCTGCTGGAAGGAGCTTGTGCTTATTGTTTTAGTATGGATGAACTTCCTTGCACTACAGGTTTTGAAGATGATCTACTCGTCCTGTAATTTTTTAGTTCTTCAATTACTTCATGATCTAACATCCAAATATTGCACTTGTTAAATGGAAGAACTATACAGCAACATACTCGACCTGGTACTGGTTGTTGAATTTGCTACAGGTACTATAGCTCTGCTGACTGCATGCAATGATGTAATGAGTTGTAGTTTTCCACAAAATCATGAGAACTTCATCGATATTATCTTTCAGATACCTTTCTCTGTAGGCATGCAGTCGTTAGCTTATACAATGGAAAGAGAGTAATTGCTTTCAAGGGGGGTGAAGGGTCGAACTGGAAGTTCACCAGCTAGTTTTGTACTGCTCATGTGGTATAATTGCTTATATAGTTGGAGGACTGTTTGGTCTAGATGGAGGATTTATTTTAGGTCGTCTTCTATGGAGCCTGGTATCCCTCCTCAGGTGGGTTCGTTTCCTTTCGCTTGCTATACTGAAACTTTCATGATTATTTGTGATGAAATTTTTTTAAGTATCTTTGGGGTGCTTTCTAGACTTAGCTAAGTAACACTTTGATCGATAAGCACTATTATGCGACATACTTAGGTGGTAGGTGGTGGACTGGAAGTCCTGTTAACTGCAGAATCCCAAAGATACTAAAAAATGCTTGGGTTGCAAAATGCTGGGGGGGGGGGGGGGGGTTTCCTAATACAAGATACTATATTCTTCTAAACAATATGATAATCATGTAATATGATAATCATGTAGAAGTTAAATGAAAACTAAAAATAGATTCCTTTTGAGGAGGTTTTGAGTTATGTCACACGAACACATATATAACACGACACAATCTGGATGTGTAGTTTCTGTGTTTGGCACGACACACAAAGACATAGTGTTAATGTTTGCAGTCCGTGTCATTTATGTGGAGTAGAGTTAGGTTATTTCTTTGATGATTGATTTATCACTTTTGATAAGGTTTAGATGATAAATGAGGTTCCCTTTTGTCGTTCTTTTAGCAGTAAGATAGTAGTGTTAAAAGATAAGTTAGAGGACCTATTTCTGCTTAGGGCTATTTCTGTTATACTTAATGGGTATTACTTTAGCTTTCTAATTTTTAATGATTAGTATAACTATAATATATAGGGCACTGTATGTTAGGAGGCTTGCCAAGTAGTTGACAAATGTGCTTTACACAACACTTACAAAGTTTTAGGTTGTTTTGGTTGGATTATTATATCTGGCTTGAGTGTTCAGCATGGTGAATGATAGGTCCTTGAAGTTGATATTTCTAATCCAGTAGAGTATAGATTTATTCACATTTTTGGCATCTCATTCCTTCATTGGCTAAGAAGGAAAATCCTTCTCATCGGACACGATATGCTCAACTTTGGTGATATACTTTATTGGAGGAAAGTGCATCACTCATGTTTCTCAATACTTTTGAAACAAACGTGTATATGATAACTTTGTTGATTCTTGTTGATTTTTTTAATCATGCAAACTTTACATGTATGGAAGATATAAAACTTTGGCTATATAATGACATAATCTCTCATATTTCTCTTGTTCTCTCAGGAACTACATGGAAAATGAAGGCTTGACTATGATGAGATGTGCTTCGGGTTCAAATACTTTGTTATATAATTAGGTAAGGTGTCATGTATTTTAGTTTACTTGTATAGATTAGTTTCTGATGTTTAAGATAATATACAAAAACTATATATTTTTGTTATTTTGATATGTGATTGGATCTTTGTGGTGTACAAACAAGTATTTATTAATAAAAAATTATGATTATTATAGTTCTTTGATATTTGCAATGTTCTGGATTATATTAATATTATGTGTGTTTGGTAACTAGCAAAGGGAAGCATATAATTATAAATAGAATTTTGACTAAACAAAAATTAACTTCTCTTGACGGTTATAATATGTCAAGAAACATCTGAACTTTGCTATAAAATATCAATTCTTGACGGTTTTTAAACAACAAAAAAGGGTTTTCTTGACGGTTTTTTCCATTAAGAAAAGGGTTTTCTTGACGGTCTTTACCCGTCATCTAGGCCAGGGTCAAGAAAAGTTCTTGCTTACCTTGACGATTTTTTGCTATATTTTTTTGATGGATTAAAACCGTTAAGTCAGATTTGTTTACTTGACATTTTAAAATCGTCAAGAGAACTAAACCAGAAACCGTCAAGAAAAGCATGAACTTTTCTTGACTGTGGCCTAAATGACGGATCAAGAACCGTCAAAAAAATTATTTCTTGACGGAAAAAACCATCAAGATAAACCATTTTCTTGTAGTGACACTCTGAAGTCAAGTGTCCACATGTCTACTAGTTTTCGGATAGTCACTAATTATAAAATGGATTCTCATGAACCACGATATGGATACTCACGTATTACAACTTGAATACTCATGCATCAATAAGAGTTGTTACTTTGATTAACATGTGTATCCATATTTGCGATAATATACTTGAACGATGACAATTCATCTTTTTAGAAGTATCTAGAAATGGATCTGAATTACTACCTGCGTCATCGTTCTTGGATGTACTATCGTCATCCTGAAGACATGTGCGGTGTGCAGGATGAATTCATACAGGAAGTGGAACAGTTCCTGTAGTTTTCCAAGGCGTTCTCTCAGTACATGGACGGTACCAAAATTAATTTTTCGTGAGTGAGATATTGCAACTTGAAATATCACTCAGAAGTGGATGTGACATATCATTTATACTCGAGGGGTTTCATGCCGAATTACTATTAGTAAACCACACACGGAGAACTTATATTTTTAGCATCGAAGCCGGAGCCTTATGTGGAGCCGTATATGGGTGTCCACCACTATGCTGATTATGACGACGGTGCGTGAACATAGTTTTCGACACTGTCGGGCCTAGTTTTTATCCGGACAATCATGATGCAGCTAAAGAGGCACCAAATGCCGTTGTTACAAAGTTCATAGAGTTATTGGAGAACGTAAAAACTCCATTATATCCTGGTTGTGAGGATCATTCACCGTTGGAGGTGGTTACAAGACTGTTGAGCATCAAGTCTGATTTTAATATGTCACAAGAATGCTACAACCGACTGATGGAGTTGATTATAGAGATCTTGTCAGCGGGCGCTAAGTTAGCTAAAGACTTATACCGGTCTAAGAGGATGGTGAGATCGCTCTGAATGGAATACGAAAAAATTGATGCATGTCACAACGGGTGCATAATGTACTACAAAGACGATAAGGGTGAAGATGTGTGCAGATTTTTTGGTGTTGATCGCTACAAGGAAACTGGTACAGGAATTTCTACCAGTGCAAGGAATTCGACCGATTCGATGTACTACTTGCCTTTAATGTCGCGGTTGCAGAGGTTGTTTATGGTGAATGAGACTGCCGAAAATATGAGTTGGCACAAATGAGAACAAATTGAAGGACTGTTGGATCACCCATCCGATGGAGAAGCATGGAAATACTTCGATCGAGAGTATCCCGATTTTGCTTTGGATCCGCGTAATATAAGATTGGGGCTCTCCTCCGACGGTTTTATCCCATTCGAACTTTCTGGCTCTCAGTATTCGTTTTGGCCTGTGATCGTCACCCCGTACAACCTACTGCCTTAGATGTGTATAAAGACTCTGATTATGTTTAACAGTTATTATTTCGGGTCCGAATAATCTAAATAGAAACTTCGATGTATAGATACAACCGTTGATAGATGAGTTGAATCAGTTGTGGAAAGAAGGTGCCAACATGTACAATGTTTCAAAAAAGTAAAATTTTCTAATAAGGTCAGCACTTATGTGGACCATCAACGACTTTTCGACTTATGACATGTTATCAGGATGGAGCACTCATGGTCGTCTCTCATGTCTGTATTATATGGACCGTACTAAGGCTTTTCATTTGAAACACGGAGAAAACTCGTGGTTCTTCGATTGTCATCGATAATTTTTGTCGTCGGATCATCCGTTCCAAAGGAACAGGAATGCATTTCGTGCCGGCTTTATGAAGAAAGAAAATCCACCTCCAAGGTGGCCCGGAGACACAATATGAAAAGAGGTTAAAGATTTATCAAGTATTATCGTAGATCCTACTAAGGGGGACAAGTGTGATGGATTTGGTCACACTCATAACTGGATAAAAAGGAGCATATTATGGGATCTGCCATATTGGAGCACCAATCTGATCAATCATAACCTTGATGTCATGCATATCGAGAAGAATATGTTTGATAACATAATTAATACTGTGATAGACGTAAAGGAAAAGACGAAAGATAATTCAAAGGCCAGGTTGGACTTGGAAGAAATATGCAGATGCCCTGCGTTACATTTAATAGAGGAAGATAATAGAAAGTATAAGCAGCCTAAGACAATTTTCTCACTGAACAAGAAGGATAAAGGGAGACTTTGTAGGTGGATTCATGGGCTAAAAATTTTAAATGGGTCGTATCGAATCTGAGAAGATGTGTTGACCCGAAGGAGAACAAACTGATGGGTATGAAGAGCCACGACTGTCTCGTATTCATGGAGAGGCTAATTCCAATTGTGTTTAAGAAATTCTTATCGTAGGTAGTTTGGGATCCATTGACGAAGCTTAGCATATTATTCAGGGATCTTTGTTCTACAAAGTTAATCGTCGATCGTCTAAAAAAGCAAAAGAAGGACGTTGCGATAACACTATAAAAGCTTGAAAGAGTATTCCTTCCTGGATTCTTCGACTCCATGGAGCATTTAATAATTCATCTTTCTTACAAGGCACGTGTCGGAAGGCCTGTCGGTTATCGATGGATGTACCAGTTCGAGCGTCAACTCAACCACCTAAAGAGAAAGGTAAAAAATAAGGTATGGGTCGAGGGTTCTATTTGTGAAGCCAATGTTCTTGAGGAGATTACAAACTTTTGCTCGATGTATTTTAAGCCGTAAGTTGCTACTAATAGAACAAGAGTTCCCAGAAACGACGACGAATATCAGGAATCTAATGATGCAATACTGAAAGTATTCAATGCTTCTGGTAAGCCTTCGAACAAAATGAATAAGAGATCTCAATGACGAAGAGCTAAGTGCTACTCAGTTGTATATATTACTCAACTGTGACGAGGATAAAGTGGAGAAGCTAGAGGGGTAAATAATTAATACGTCATAAGTCATCTTAACGTAATAGTATATGCTAATATTATTATACTAATAGGGCAATATTTTGTTGTCCTTCAGCACATTTAATGACGGGGTAAAGTCGATAAGACCATATATAACAAATGAAGAAGTAGAACAGGAAATGAGACTTTATTTTTCTTCTTGGTTGAGTGCATATGTAAGGATCTTTTTATGTATGCACTATGCACAATAATTAACATAATATTGAACTTAATATCGTTTTCTTGGTATTTAGGTCGATCGTCCCCACACAATACTCGAGAATGAGTCAATTAGAACAGTAGAAGCATAAAAAGTTATGTAGGCCGCATAAAGGTCATGTCTCCTCAACAAGCCGCAGAAGAGCTACATGCGGCCTGATCAACCAAGTCGCAGAAAAGTCGCATAGTATACTATATGCAGCTTGAACCACCACAGAGCAGGGAGGCCGCATAAACCCCCCTGACACAGATTCTGATGTCTGTCAGAAGCTCTAACATATCACTCATCACTCTGAGACGCTTCGAGACTCGTGAAGACGACGGCTCAGGAAAAGACAATAAGTCACATGCGGCCCCTCCAACGTGCCATTAATTGCTTCGACAAATATGCTATTCCATGTGTTCCCCCATATGCGGCTACGTCCTATGCGGCCTCGCCAACATGCGGCCAGAGTGTCCATCCGACCAAGGCCAAAGGAGAGCACGTCTGCGGCTACAAGACCCATGCGGCCTCGCCACCATGAGGCCACGATGTCCATTCAACCAAGGCCCAAACGAGAGTATGTATACGGCTACATGTCACGACCCGCACCCGAAAAATTGGGCATGAGTCGTGGGTACGTCCAGCCTACGCCGCAGAATCAGCGGTAGAACGCTGTAAGGTTCGTTCTAGGTCACAATCTATCTCACAAAAACCTGTCAATATCCTCTCCAAAAGGAGGGCAACCACGTAATATATATAATCTCTCAATCACAATAACTAGGGGAAGAATAAAGCACGATATGATATCAACAAAGAAACAGAACCAAAGAGAGCAAGACAATATCCAAATATACAGTCCAAGTCTACAACATCACAACAGCAAAATAATTATACAGTCATCCAAAATAACAACTGGGAACAACCCAGGAAAACCCACCTCGCTAACTAGGGCGCTAAAGGCGTCTCCTCGCAGGGCTCCTCCTTAGTCTCGGGGTCACAGCACTCCTCAACACCCGGCCCGTAGAAAGTCGGGCAGAAATCCTCAGGATCCTCTGGAAAAAATATGCCCAGTCAGGACTGGAGCAAAGTACATAACTCTGAAAGCAACTCCAAATACATGGTAAGGTGTATATGACGAGCAATAGAAAAGTATACAAGATGCACAAGAAATAAATACATGATGGAGAAGATAAAGTAGCTGCAAATGTAAACTGGAGAACAATACAAGTAGTAAAAAAGTAACTGCATGTGAGAAAACAGGAATACTAGCTAAGTGCCTTGAGCACAAGTTCGTTATGTGATCGGCTTAGGTTGCACATGAAAAATACTACGATAACTCCGTTATACGTGAGTTGCATAACCGACATACACATGAATACTGTTTGGCTTTGATCACATAACCAACTCCTACTCCCCTCTCCCACTAATACTCTTGGATCCAACCACAATACGCTATGTACATGATAAGTAGCTCGCGCACATGAAGGCGAGAGCACAAGAAGCACATGATAGCACATGAGAATCAATACCCGAAGCACATGATAAAATACACGTGATATTGTACCCGCTGAACACGGTAAGGGGGATAGCATCTCATGACGGGATCCACTAGTACCAGCTCGTGTAATAATGTGTCAGAATCAAGTATTACAGTTCTAAAACAGGTGATATAAATGCTATCATGAAATAGAAACTATCAGAGGTAGGTACTCGCCAGATGTCCTGAGCAACTGATGAGGATCGAGATCCGGACCGGTGTCGCAAGAACCTATTATGAAAAGTAAGATTAAACAGGATTCTAAGGAGTTAAACTGATATAAAATAATTAAAAACAGGCTTCTAGGGATATTCTAGGTCGAACGGGTCAAACCGGTGAAATTCGGGTCAAAAAGTCAACCCGGGGTCTAAAAAATCAACTCTAGGTCAAAACTAGGTCAAACGTTGACTTTTATGGTCAACGAGGACAATTATGGTCAAAGCTAGGTCAAACTAGGGTGCTCCTGAAATTCTAGGTCAAACTGAGCTCATTAAGCTAGTAAACTCTCAAACTCGCCTCCTAGAGATACCGGGATACCCTCGGTATCCGATACCTCGATCTAGGCCACGCACCCCGCCTAAACTCGCTAAAACCTATGCTAGCACGCGTAAATATATACACATATACATATAAAAATCACTCCAATACTATTCCTAGGCTATTGCTCAAATACCCCGCTCGAAACTCAATACCTTGGATATCTCAAGGTATTGAGATACCTTGGTATCTCAAGGTATTGAGATACCGCTCTAATACCCCTCTAACTAGCTATCTAGTTAGCTAACTAAGTATGTAAACATATACCTAGTTACTAATCTAGGCTAGAATATATATATATATATATATATATATATATATATATATATATATATATATATATATATCTATCATATACATACACATACCTACGTATCTATATATATACATATTCACACATACACACATATACCCATATATATATACCCAACTCATAAATATATATATATATATATATCTATCTAGTATCTATACATATATATATATAGCTATATGTATATAGATATCTATACACTTAGATAGATATAACTATCTATCTATCTATTACCTATCTATCTATCTATCTATCTATCTATCTACGTATCTATCTAACTACTTATTTGTCTAGTATCTATCTATCTAACTATCTAGTCATCTATATATCTATCTATCTAGTTAACTATTTATCTAATCTATTTATCTATATCTATCTATCCATAAATCAACCTATCCCTCGCTACTAGCTACCTTGATGCTTATCCTGCTGCTGCTGCTGCTTACCCTGCTGCTGCTGCGGCTTATACTGCTGCTGAAGATGCTGCTGCTGCTGCTGCTTGCTGAGACTGCTGCTGCTGTTGCTTGCTGTGCAGCAAGCTGCTGTGCACTGCTGCGCAGTGAACTGCTGCCTCCCCGCTGCGCTGCACTACCCCACACACACACGAGCACGCACACAAATACAATCACACACACAGACACACACACGTATATACATATATATATATAACTCTATATATATATACACACACACTAACATATATATTAACACACACATATACACACACATTAACATATAAACACACACACGTATATATATATATATATATATATATATATACACACACACTACCTATATATACATAAACACATATGTATGTATATATAAACACACACTTATCTATATATATACACACACAAATATATGTATATATATACACATACACACAGATATACATATGCATATATACACTAACACACACACTAATACATATACACAAGCACAAATATAGGTATATATACACATATATATATAAATATATATACATATATAGACACACATACATAAATATATATATATATAGACACATATACACTCTAACACTCAACACACACAACACAACACTCACAAAACTCACCAACGCACGCCCAACGAACCACACGCACACGAATACATATATATATATATATATATATATAAATATATATATATATAATATAACCCGAGAATTCTAGCACACACTCCCCGAAGCTAACCCAACGCGCGCACAAGCCCGAAACTAGGAAACCAAGTCGAAATGGCCGTTCGGTCATTTCGACGAACACGCGGTGTGCGGTTCGGAAAACCTCCTGAAACGCACACCAAACCAACTCGGAATCGGCCCAAAATTACCCACGGGTTCTAAACGATGTCTAGATCCTAGAAAAAATGCTACCCCGTCGATTCTAGGCCCGTGACGAAAATGTGCATGCACTTAGAACCGGCGACGACAAAAACCCCGAAAAAGCTCGAAACGCCCGTTTCTCCGCGACACGACTTCACGTGTCCGAACGGAGACACGCACTACAAGACACCCAAAAACGTCTACCTAGGTCCGTCTAACCTAGGGCATCACCCAAAATTGGGCCAATTTTGGATTCCATCCGAAATTGACACAAAACCTAGTGTCAAAGTCTCCAAACACAACCAAACTTGTTCCAACTTCCTCCCACGGGTAGGCTTAGGGTCTAGGAAGGTTCTAAACCACTAATTACACTATATTAGAACAATTCGCAAGGGAAAAGTTAGGGTTTATCTCTTGGGAGTTGGAATCCCAAGGCCAAAGTCTCCAATCCACTTGAAATCACCTCCCTCGAGCTCCAAGCCTCCAAATCTAGCCTCCACACTAAGTCTAGGCTCTAAACACCTAGGTTGGGAAAAAATGTGTAGGGTTAGGGTTCACACAAAAGTAAGAAATGGAAGAAAGAAGAGAAGAAAGAAGACTTACTTGAAGTGGGAAGAAGAAAGGAAGAAGAAAGAGTGGAGAGGAAGAAGAAGTAGTGAAGAAGAAGTGAAGAAGAAGAAATGGGGGGCTGGGGCTGCTGGTGCACGGGTAGGGGCTGTGGTTTGGTCGGCCAAAACACAATAAAAGGGGTTTCCAAAGTCTCCAAATGTCCAAAATGCCCTCCTCTCACTTGGGTTTGGGTTTCGGGTTCCAAAAACACTCAAACTAACTCCCAATCTCTCCAACTAACCCACTAAAAATATAATAAATATTCTAAACCCAAAAATAGGTCTCACAAGGGTGTGGGTTGGGTCAGACATGGGTCCACTAGGGTCTGACACGGGTCCAGGCTAGCCAAAACCCTAAAACAATCAATTAAAAAATAATACAATCACTAATTAAATATAAATATAATTAATTAAATACAATACAATACAATACAATACACAATTTACCAAATAAAAATAAAAAAAGTAACCCTATTTTCTAGAATTGGGTAGTGACAAGCCTACCCTCCTTAAAATAATTTCGTCCTCGAAATTAAAAGACGAAATTAGGACAGAAATGCAAGAAAAGAACCATACCTCAAGGTTTGAAAAGATAGGGGTACCGCTCGCGCATTTCATCCTCCCTCTCCCAGGTCGACTCACCTAGAGAGTGATGCCTCCACGCGACGCGAACCAAGGGAATAGTCTGGTTCCTCAACACCTTCTCCCGCCGATCCAGAATCTCCACCGGCTGCTCTGGATAGCTAAGAGTAGGGCCCACCACGATCTCTGAGTGATCCAATACGTGACTGGGATCCGCCACGTACCGTCTCAACTCCAAAACGTGGAACACATCATGAACTCCCTCAAGCGTAGGCGACAACTCAAGCCTATACACCACGGCGCCGACCCTCTCAAGGATACGGAAGGGTCCGACGAAACGTGGGCTAAGCTTCCCGCCTCGACCGAAGCGAATAGTGCCCCGCGTTGGAGAAATCCTCAGGAACACCAGATCTCCAACCTAGCACAAACAAGGTCTCTGCACTTAGTCTAAAACAAGAAATCACAATCAAACACAAGAACAAAATCTAGATTCTAAGCTATACCTCAAACTCCAAAGGTCTCCGGTGGCTATCGACTCAATGCCGATGCATGTCCTGCGCCACCCGAAGTCTATCTCTAATGAGCTTGACCTTCTCCGCTGCATCAACCACCATCTCCGGGCCAAGCAAAGCTCTCTCGCCTACATCATCCCATGATAACGGAGTGCGACACCTCCGTCCATACAATGCCTCGAATGGTGACATCTCGATACTGGCTTGGTAGTTGTTGTTGTAAGCAAACTCTACCAAGTGCAAGTGGTCCTCCCAAGAGCCTCTGAAATCCAAAACACAAGTGCGAAGCATGTCCTCAAGTGTCTGAATGGTCCTCTCTGACTGACCATCTGTCTGTGGGTGATATGCACTACTAAACTTGACCTGGGTGCCCAAGCTAACCTGCAGACTCCTCCAGAAATGCGAAGTAAAGCGACTGTCCCGATCTGATACTATGCTCACAGGAACTCCATGCAGTCTGACTATCTGGCGCACATACATCTCTGCTAGTCTCTCTGTATACGTACCCACTTTGAATGGTAGAAAGTGGGCTGATTTGGTCAACCTGTCCACGATGACCCAAATCGCATCCTTCCCGCCTGGAGAACGGGGAAGTCCAAAAACAAAATCCATGGTCACATGCTCCCATTTCCTCTCTGGAATAGGTAACGGCTGGAGCAAACCTCTTGGCCTCTGCCTCTCCGTCTTCACCTGCTGGCACACTAAGCATCGGGATACGAAGCGTGCTACCTCCCACTTCATCCTGTACCACCATACATGCTCTCTCAGATCTCTATACATCTTGTTGGCACCTGGATACATAGAATACTGGGATCGATGCACCTCCTGAAAAACCTCCTCGCGCAATGACCCACTCGGCACACACAACTTGGTACCGTGCCGCAAAGAACCATCATCAGCAATGGTGAAGTCATCTGACAATCCCATCTGAACCTGCGCCCTGATGCTCCTCAGGGACTCATCCTCAAACTGTGTAGCCCTGATCCAGTCTACCAACTCTGACTGAATCTGCAGTCCCCACATCTGCATCTTAACTCCAGGCACTATCACCTCAATGCCCAAGCTCTCTAGATCTGCCAGAAGATAACGATCTATAGTCAGGCACATAGCTGCCGGATACCTACTCAACGCATCCGCAACTACGTTCGCCTTCCCTTGATGGTACTGCAACAATATGTCAAAGTCTTTCATCAACTCCAACCATCTCCTCTGCCTCATGTTCAGCTCTTTTTGGGTAAACACATACTTCAAGCTCTTGTGGTCTGTGAAGATCTCCATACGCTCTCCGTATAAATAGTATTTTCACAACTTCAGAGCAAAGATGACCGCTGCCAACTCCAAATCGTGGGTAGGGTAGTTCTTCTCATGAAGACGTAATTGCCTGGAAGCATAGGCAATCACCCTCCCATTCTGCTGCAACACACAACCCAGTCCCTTTCCCGATGCATCACTATAGATAGTGAATCCTCCAGAACCTGATGGCAACGTCAACACTGGAGCTGTCGTCAACCTCCTCTTCAGCTCATCAAAGTCAACCTGGCACTCCTCTGACCAAACAAACTCCACGTCCTTCTGGGTCAGCCTGGACAACGGCTCTGCAATCTGGGAAAAATCCTGAGCAAATCTCCTGTAGTAACCAGCCAGCCCCAGGAAACTCCTGACCTCGGCTACTGAACTCGGAGCACTCCATGCCTCAACTGCCATGATCTTTCTCGGATCCACCAAGATCCCCTCTCCAGTCACCACATGACCAAGGAATTCAACCTTGTCAAGGAAGAACTCACACTTCGAAAGCTTTCTATAGAGCTTCTCCTTTCTGAGAGTCTCCAGCACTATCCTCAGATGCTCCTCATGCTCCTCTGGGGTCTTCGAATACACCAAGATGGCATCTATAAACACCACCACAAACCTGTCCAGATGCTGATGGAACACCTTATTCATCAGATTCATGAATACTGCCGGGGCATTAGTCAACCCAAACGGCATCACCATGAACTCATACTGTTCATATCTAGTCCAAAAAGCTGTCTTCGGAATATCCTCCTTCCTGACCTTCACCTGGTGGTAGCCTGTCCTCAGATCAATCCTAGAAAACACCCTCGCTCCGCTCAACTGGTCAAAAAGATCATCAATACGCGGCAGCGGATACTTGTTCTTGATTGGGAGGTTGTTCAGAGCTCTGTAGTCGATACACATCCGTATCGACCCATCCTTCTTCGGCACAAAAAGTACCGGAACACCCCACGGGGAAGAACTAGATCTGATAAATCCCTTGTCCTGAAGGTCATCCACCTGCTTC
This sequence comes from Iris macrosiphon, assembly GCA_036927795.1. NCBI lineage: Eukaryota > Viridiplantae > Streptophyta > Magnoliopsida > Asparagales > Iridaceae > Iris > Iris macrosiphon. Next base: position 191,814,792 of record JAYESA010000002.1, on the reverse strand, counting down.
TTCAAATCTATCAGCTCACTGTTGCTGACTCTATAGACGTGCTAGGATATCGGCTCCGCGCCTGGCACCAAGTCTATAGAGAACTCCACATCTCTGTCCGGAGGCAACCCTGGCAACTCCTCCGGAAAGACATCAACATACTCCTCTATCAGTGGATGTAGCAACCTCGGCTCTACCACCAGGGCTCGGCAGAAGACTCCATCGCTCTGCTCCGCTGCTCCTCTGGCAAACTGAAACTCTGGTTCACCCGGCGGACTAAACAATACTCTGCCTCCACGATAATCTATACTAGCATAATGCATACTCAACCAATCCATCCCGAGTACAATATCGTAGCTCGGAAGTGGCATTACGATTAGGCACACACTCAACTCCCGGCCTCCCAAGGTAACTCTCCGGTCTCTGCAGCATCACTGACTAGGATGATACCACCCTCGGTCGTGATCTTGCAGAGTCTAGCTAAAGGTTCAGCAACAAGATAGTGTCTAACAGCAAAAGATACAGACACAAAGCTATGGGAAGCCCCGGAATCAAATAAAGCAAGTGCTGGAATGGAATCAAGAAGAACACAGATCAAAAGATGTCAATACGGTATAAAATACGATATCATCAATGAAGGACAGTAATATTGCAAAAGAAACAATTTCAGGAAAATTAAAGATAGCAAGAGAAATCAGGAAAGGTCCTAGTTGTGATTGAGCACACTCTCTCAGCCTATATCCTATATCCTATTGCAGGTAAACCTAAAAACTAGACCTGCATTGACCACCACCAAAAACGTGTCACGACCCGCACCCGAAAAATCGGGCATGAGTCATGGGTACGTCCAGCCTACGCCGCAGAATCGGCGGTAGAACGTTGTAAGGTTCGTTCTAGGTCACAATCTATCTCACAAAAACCTGTCAATATCCTCTCCAAAAGGAGGGCAACCACGCAATATATATAATCTCTCAATCACAATAACTAGGGGAAGAATAAAGTACGATATGATATCAACAAAGAAACAGAACCAAAGAGAGCAAGACAATATCCAAATATACAGTCCAAGTCTACAATATCACAACAGCAAAATAATAATACAGTCATCCAAAATAACAACTGGGAACAACCCAGGAAAACCCACATAGCTAACTAAGGCGCTAAAGGCGTCTCCTCGAAGGACTCCTCCTCAGTCTCGGGGTCACAGCACTCCTCAACACCCGGCCCGTAGAAAGTCGGACAGAAATCCTCAGGATCCTCTAGAAAAAATATGCCCAGTCAGGACTGGAGCGAAGTACATAACTCTGAAAGCAACTCCAAATACATGGTAAGGTGTATATGACGAGCAATAGAAAAGTATACAAGATACACAAGAAATAAATACATGATGGAGCAGATAAAGTAGCTGCAAATGTAAACTGGAGAACAATACAAGTAGTAGAAAAGTAACTGCATGTGAGAAAACAGGAATACTAACTAAGTGCCTTGAGCACAAGTTCGTTATGTGATCGGCTTAGGTTGCACATGAAAAATACTACGATAACTCCGTTATGCGTGAGTTGCATAACCGACATACACATGAATACTGTTTGGCTTTGATCACATAACCAACTCCTACTCCCCTCCCCCACTAATACTCTTGGATCCAACCATAACACACTACGTACATGATAAGTAGCTAGCGCACATGAAGGCGAGAGCACAAGAAGCATATGATAGCACATGAGAATCAATACCCGAAGCACATAATAAAATACACGTGATAGAGTACCCGCTGAACACGGTAAGGGGGATGGCATCTCATGACGGGATCCACTAGTACCAGCTCATGTAACAATGTGTCAGAATCAAGTATTACAGTTCTAGAACAGGTGATATAAATGCTATCATGAAATGGAAACTATCAGAGGTAGGTACTCGCCTGATATCCTGAGCAACTGATGAGGATAGAGATCCGGACCGGTATCGCAAGAACCTATTACAAAAAGCAAAATTAAACAGGGTTCTAAGGAGTTAAACTGATATAAAATAATTAAAAATAGGCTTCTAGGGATATTCTAGGTCGAACGGGTCAAACCGGTGAAATTCGGGTCAAAAAGTCAACCCGGGTGTCACGCCCCAGTCACAAAATACCGTGGGACCAGATACGTGGCAATGGCCAGCAGTACGCACCGATGGACAAACCCAATTTAATGGATCCATCGGGCCTACTTAAGCTGTATTTTATAAGTCAGGGTTTACTAATCTCATCCACAGATAAAAGATGACAACAACAGCAAAAGAAATATTAAACTACAACCAGACAAAGTAAATAAAATAGGAGAACAATCCGATATTAAGTCTGTTACAATGTTCTTAGAATCAGGAAATAAGAGTTTAAATTAAACAGGAAATAAAGTCCATTTGCCATTAAGACTGTGCATGGCGAAGCAATTGTTCAGGAGAAGTCTTCAGCAATCACCTCGTCTACCGGTTCAGGTACTGCTCCGAGTAGTGCCCCTGTTCCGTACACCTCTGGGTAGATCTCGTCTGCTAAATCTGGGGACATAATCCATTCCAGGTCCTCAGGGGACATAGCAAGGTACAGAAAACACAAGCCAAAATATAATGCAAAAATAAGGAATAATAGGGTAAGTAATTAAACCAGCTAAGTGATCATGCAAGTGAGAGTTATTATTCATACTCAGGCTGAGACTACTACAGGATCAGTGACAAGAAACCATAGCAGTGTTTTCTCGAAGGGCTAGTACAGGTGCCAAAGCTCTGTGTCAGAGACTAGGACACATCCAGATTACAATATATCATATATTCAGCCTTGATATGGTAATACTCTCCCCACCCAATGTAATCTCACGTCACAGTTCTCAATGTTCATGTTACGCAAGATTAAACTAATGCAATCAGTCATTTATTAAGATCTAAGAAAATAAAGCTCCAGTCATGAAATCTATATCCTATACAGAACCACCTTGAATAATCAGGAAGATTCTGTCTCATGCTCTGTGTCAAGTGTCCTGGGTATAACGTACTTGATAGGGCAAGTACGATAAATATAAATGTCACGATAACCAGCTCTAAGTGACTTTACACAACCCGCGTACGGTGTTGGCACCCGACTATGATCGGACGCTAAGCAAGTCACACGGCCCTAGAGTTGAGCATTTACAACAATCACAAGAAAATAAATCAAGAGAAAATGAATCATTAACTGCATTTATGGCAAGGTACACTTGCCTGGATTTTCAGCTTCAATTGTAGCTCTGGCAATAGCTGGATTTGCAGGGACTGCTCCTGTTGCTGAAACAAATATCACTATCAGATCCAGAACATATCAATCAGCTAGAAACGCCTGTCCTTGAGTCTAATTTGGAGACAAGGGCAAAAACGTCATTTTTGGGTCAAGGCGGGGTCCAAATGTGGGCCGCTTTGCACCAAAAAACACGTCAGGGTCAAAGGTCTCAAAATTAGTCCAACTTAGTGTCAACAGGTCAGGAACGATGATACGAACCCAACGGAACTTTCGAAATTGGATTCCGATGAGCCGTTCTCAAAATCGCCCGTCGGGTGGAGCATGTGTAACACCCCGTTCCGCTCTAGCGGACTGCCGTCTCAAACGGCAAAAGTGCAACTGTCCTGACCCGCTTTGCCTCAACGAGAAGCAAAAGATAGCCAGACTTGTCCCTACAAGAATCCGGCTTGGGCTTTCAGAGGCTCGCTCAGACGTATCGCTCTACCGAGGCGAATCATCGCTAAGGTGGGTGGCTACGGTGAACTTGTCTTTGCTTAGCCAGCACACATAAAATCTGGAATATTTATGCTAGTCGCTAGGTGAATCACCCCCTGCATGCTAATAAATCCAATGCACCTGGCTAAGGGAATAATCCCAACTTGTATTGCTATGCTAGAATATGGAAAATGAAATACTGCTTACATATGTTCAGACCCACGCATGCTAAGTCCCTTAAAGGTTTCATCTCTCGGCTTACCTTTGGGTCCGAGCAAACGTGTTTACTTACGTTCCCTAGAAACACATGCTTGTCTGCTCGAATGTTGCCATGTTTTCATACAAACCCTGAGAGACTACTACGTAGTCGTCCGTGCCTGAATGAACCTGCAAGTATCCGGGACCATTAGGTCACCAAGGCATATCCCCGAACCAGGGGAATGCATTAAGCAAGAATGAATATGAACGTGAATCACTTGAATGATAATCATGCTATGTATGCATCTGAACGAGGATCGTGTTATGTACTGATGGAATCCCAGCTCGTGGAGCAATATGCTCGTTCAGATATAAGTTTAAGTTTCATGATTATCATGTCAAGCTATGGAATATGGATAGACCCTGACCTGCATTATCGCGGACAACTTGTGTGCACAAGCTATGTTATGTTGAGTTCCGCGGACGGTCACTGGGGCACTGGGACCGATCCGACCCGGACGGGACGTATGTTAGTCGTATGTTACCCGGCAAGTGTTATGCGACGGGGCTCGCCACCCGCGTTGTACGTCACTTCGCCCTGAGACTAAACTGTCCTTTATGGCTATGCCAGCGACATCATGTTCATATAGATAAGTCATCCTCGCTTAGCGGCTATCCGCGTGCGAGTCACTGCATCGCATCAAGAACAACTGAACACCTGAACGATCATGTTAAAATGACCCTAATATTTGTATATGCTATGCCTCCTGAATGTTATACTTGCCCGTGCTTGATTTAACATGTTTGCCTCAATGTTTGCCTTGGACAGGGAAGGAGATGGTAAGTCTCGCCGTGTTTTCTCAAATATCGCACGGCACACTGCCCGACACGTTAGGCTATTCAATGTTGCATAAAACTGATCCTAAGGCAAATAGAAAGACAACTTAATAGTTGTGCACGGAACCTGTATTACGTGTTTGGATTTGTCGAGCGGGCGAGTAGCTTCCCCACCAGTGCATTCAATGTACTGATAATCCACCAGTTTGTATGCAGGGTGCAGGGAAACCTCGTTCGGTGCGGACGCCTCCAACGTGCGTGCTAAGGCGTGGACATCACTCTGAAGCAACGGTGCGTCCGGGACTGAAGTACATATACAAGACATAATGTTGTGAACATAGCCCAAACTCGCTTGTACAATCATTCCACAGTTGTAGCCACTTGGCACGCTTTATGTTTCAGAGAGAGAGACTTGAGCGACTTGTAATCTCGGCTATACGTCGCCTGTAATACATGTTCATATCAATAAAAGAGCTTGCTTTACTTCAACTTGTGTTTCAATGCTTCCGCTATATTTGTCGACTCAGTGAACCTGTTACCGATCGCCTATGCGTTCATGACTCCGCTGCACTCGGACAATTTGTGCGACTCTGTGGCTTAGAACTCTTACCGCCAGCCAATGAATCACGGCCTTGCACGGGCGCGGTTCACGCTCGTGCGGCATCACGTCCGGATGGGTTAAGCGATCGTTCCGCGGGAGCGCTGGCGAGGGTGATTCCCGCCTAGCGGGAACGGCCGATTGCCTGCGGGAGATCGGGGCGTGACATGTTGGTATCAGAGCCTGGCTTCTACGCCTTTGGACTTCGATTCGATATCTCTGTTTCGAAAGCTCGTTCGTGGGTTATGTGCACGCTCTCTCTCAATACCTCGATGGGATGTTCCAACAATAAGTCTAAATACTTTCAAAATACGTTTTGAATGATATGATTGCTTGTCTGGTTGTATGCTGCGAGTGACCTTTGTGCCAACCTGTGCGAACCCTTGAGAGTATCGCTAGTAGCTTGTCCGATTTTCACTAACCCTAAGTTTGGTTGAATGCATCTATTCGAGGGACGTCTTGAACTAGTGCACCATCCAAGACTTAAGAAAAGGTGAAACTCGAGTGCTAAGACTTCGCTATCACTAAGCTGGTTGACGTGTTCACGCTAGAAGTACACTTCGAAAGTGCGCACGATCCAGTCTAAGCGATATGCTGATTTCGAAGCTTGTGCAAGTGAATATCCAAACGAACAAGTACAACGACTTGTCTAGGATTACCTCAACCCTAGATTACTGCTTGTCCTCAGTAAGTCTCGAGGACGAGACTTTTCTGAGTTGGGTAGGATATAACACCCCGTTCCGCTCTAGCGGTCTGCCGTCTCAAACGGCAAAAGTGCAACTGTCCCGACCCGCTTTGCCCCAACGAGAAGCAAAAGATAGCCAGACTTGTCCCTACAGGAATCCGGCTTGGGCTTTCAGAGGCTCGCTCAGACGTATCGCTCTACCGAGGCGAATCATCGCTAAGGTGGGTGGCTACGGTGAACTTGTCTTTTCCTAGCCAGCACACATAAAATCTGGAATATTTATGCTAGTCGCTAGGTGAATCACCCCCTGCATGCTAATAAATCCAACGCACCTAGCTAAGGGAATAATTCCAACTTGTATTGCTATGCTAGAACATGGAAAATAAAATACTGCTTACATATGTTCAGACCCACGCATGCTAAGTCCCTTAACGGTTTCATCTCTCGGCTTACCTTCGGGTCCGAGCAAACGTGTTTACTTACGTTCCCTAGAAACGCATGCTTGTCTGCTCGAATGTTGCCATATTTTTATACAAACCCTGAGAGACTACTACGTAGTCGTCCGTGCCTGAATGAACCTGCAAGTATCCGGGACCATTAGGTCACCAAGGCATATCCCCGAACCAGGGGAATGCATTAAGCAAGAATGAATATGAACGTGAATCACTTGAATGATAATCATGCTATGTATGCATCTGAACGAGGATCGTGTTATGTACTGATGGAATCCCAGCTCGTGGAGCAATATGCTCGTTCAGATATAAGTTTAAGTTTCATGATTATCATGTCAAGCTATGGAATATGGATAGACCCTGACCTGCATTGTCGCGGACAACTTGTGTGCACAAGCTATGTTATGTTGAGTTCCGCGGACGGTCACTGGGGCACTGGGACCGATCCGATTCGGACGGGACGTATGTTAGTCGTATGTTACCCGGCAAGTGTTATGCGACGGGACTCGCCACCCGCATTGTACGTCACTTCGCCCTGAGACTAAACTGTCCTTTATGGCTATGCCAGCGACATCATGTTCATATAGATAAGTCATTCTCGCTTAGCGGCTATCCGCGTGCGAGTCACTGCATCGCATCAAGAACAACTGAACACCTGAACGATCATGTTAAAACGACCCTAATGTTTGCATATGCTATGCCTCCTGAATGTTATACTTGCCCGTGCTTGATTTAACATGTTTGCCTCAATGTTTGCCTTGGACAGGGAAGGAGATGGTAAGTCTCGCCGTGTTTCCTCAAACATCGTACGGCACACTGCCAGACACGTTAGGCTATTCAATGTTGCATAAAACTGATCCTAAGGCAAATAGAAAGACAACTTAATAGTTGTGCACGGAACCTGTATTATGTATTTGGATTTGTCGAGCGGGCGAGTAGCTTCCCCACCAGTGCATTCAATGTACTGATAATCCACCAGTTTGTATGCAGGGTGCAGGGGAACCTCGTTCGGTGCGGACGCCTCCAACGTGCGTGCTAAGGCGTGGACATCACTCTGAAGCAACGGTGCGTCCGGGACTGAAGTACATATACAAGACATAATGTTGTGAACATAGCCCGAACTCGCCTGTACAATCATTCCACAGTTGTAGCCACTTGGCACGCTTTATGTTTCAGAGAGAGAGGCTTGAGCGACTTGTAATCTCGGCTATACGTCGCCTGTAATACATGTTCATATCAATAAAAGAGCTTGCTTTACTTCAACTTGTGTTTCAATGCTTCCGCTATATTTGTCGACTCAGTGAACCTGTTACCGATCGCCTATGCGTTCATGACTCCGCTGCACTCGGACAATCTGTGCGACTCTGTGGCTTAGAACTCTTACCGCCAGCCAATGAATCACGGCCTTGCACGGGCGCGGTTCACGCTCGTGCGGCATCACGCCTGGATGGGTTAAGCGATCGTTCCGCGGGAGCGCTGGCGAGGGTGATTCCCGCCTAGCGGGAACGGCCGATTGCCTGCAGGAGATCGGGACGTGACAGCCTGTGGGGCCCACGACACACGATTTTGTCAACGTTCTCAGAATCGAACCAAACTTGGCTCACAGGACCAGCGTATTGCTACGAGTCCAATGGCGCAAGTTCCGTCTCGATCCGACGTGTATACACTAAGTTACAGCGAGAATCAGAATGGTCGGATACGGGGCGATATCCGCGGATACGCACTGATTTTGGTGTGCACGCACATCCGAATCAGCTTCTGCAAAATTCTGTACGTCCGTATCAACGACGCGCACGTATCTGTGAAGACCGCACGCGACCAAGTCGTCCCGTTTGGCGGGGTGCACTCAGTTCCGGGGTGAAACGGGGCGTTGGTTTTCCTGTTTTTGGATCGCGGTGTGCGATCACTACAGGACGCGATGCCCCGAGCGGTTTGCATGGGCACCGAGGGGGTCATACAGGCTATGCGATACAATTTACGGAATCAAAATCCGAGCTACGAGCAAGAAGTTACGGGTACTTGAACTGGTCTGAAAAACCGAGTTTAAACCGTGTCCGGCACGCGTCCAAATCGTGTCTGGGTACTGTTCACTAGGGTTAGGGTTTACTGCTCCTGTGTTCGCGACTTCTGTGTCCGTGTCCTCTGTGTCTAGGCTCGCCGGGGTGCTGGACGACTCGCCGGACGGAGGCGGCGAGGTCTCGAGGGTCGGCCGGTTCTGCGGGTGGTCGACGGTGGAAGAAGGAGGAGGAGGTTCTGGAGGAGGGTGGAGCTGGAGGGCAAGGCGGCGGAGAGAGGAGGCCGGAGGAGGGCTGCTGCGGGCTCGGCGAAGTCGAAGAGCAGCGCGGTGGCGGAGGAGCTCCGGCGGGGAAGTCGACGGAGAAGACAAAGGGTGAGGTCGGCCGCTAGGGTTCAGGTTAAATAGGGAGGAGCGAGGAGCTGGAGGATTGTCCGGTGAGGGAGGAGAAGAGGCGGAGGCGGACGTTGCGGGAGCGGAGGCGTCGCAGGGAGGCGAGCGGGCGGCCGGTAGCCGGCGGCGGAAGGGAAAGAGTCGGGGTCGGCGGCTGATTGGGAGAGATGAAGTTTCGGGTTGCGGGTGGCCGGGTCGGGTCGGGTCAGGTGGATCCGACCCGATCCGCTAGGATAGGGCACGGGTCGGGTTACGGGTTAGCGGGTCGGGTCTGGGTTGGACCCGGATCCGACCCGATAAGAGTTGGTTCAATAATCCGGTTTGGTTCAACTTGGTTTGGTTTGGTTTATTAAATAAAAACCCGGTTTATTTTGGTTTAATAATTTAATTAGTATTTAGGGCTTTTAAAATCCATCCGGGGTCCAATAAATTCCCAGAAAATTATCATATGTCTAGTTTTCTATTTTACACCATAAAATATTATTTTCATAATATTTTAATATTATTTAATAACAGTTAAAAATTCTTTAATAATTAAAATACCTTAATTTAATTAGAGAAAATTCTCAAAAAATTCCAGAAATTCCTGAAAAATGTAAAAATCCAAAAATTAAAATTTTTTTAAAAATCAGGGGGATTACAATCTACCCCCCTTAAGAGGATTGCGTCATCGCAATCAAAGAATAACCGGTCAACAGAGATGACACGGTTACCAATTTTATTCGAATCACAATACAATAAAGAAAATCAAGGTTCAGGGCTTGAATACATAGGAAAAATCATTTCCCTAGGTAGAAGTTATGCAATTTCCCAAATGTGGGAAATCTAGAAAATTACAGTTTTAGAAAACCAGGTTATCTTTCAAAACTTATCAGATTACCATTTATAAAACATTCTGTATTATTGGCAAGTTCAAAATTACTAGGTTAACACTACGTTATCAATTATTAGCAAGTTAAAATTACCAGGTTAAGTCTGGGGTCACGAACCAGCAGGCACAACTAAAGCAATGCTAGAAACGAAACTACAAAAACTTACTCGCATTAGCTACGCCATGGTTCTGCACGTCTCCCACAGTCATCGCGAAAACTTGGCCGCGTCCTTGAGGTGGTGCTCTCTGCTGTTGCTGGGTTTGCCGGTAGGGTGCTGCTTGAAGTGCCATGGGTGGCCTTGGTTGATGTCCTGCTGGTGCCGGTAGGGCTTGTTGGTTTGCCCTTGGTGCTTCTCTACGCTCAGGGCAGTCCCTTACTGCATGCTGTCTGGATCCGCAACCTAAGCATAGTCCTAGCCTGCGTCGACATTCCCTGGCGATATGGCCTGCTTTGCCACAGTAGTGACAAGTAGTAAGGACTACCACTTGTGGTGTAGCTGCTTTCTGCTGTTGGTAAGGTCTCTTTGCAGCTTCTTCTTGCGGTGCTCTGGTTGTTGCTGATGGGGAAGGCCGCTTCAGACTGGTTTCTCTCCTGGTGACGCGCTCCATGCGTCGAGCTACAGCAAGGACGTCCGTGTACGAAGTTGGTGCGACGGATCCAATCAGTTTCTGCAGCTCGATGTTGAGTCCGTCGAAAAACTTCTCGGCCTTCTCTACTTCTGTCGGGATCAAGGTAGGAGCGAAGCGACTCAAACGAATAAACTCGGCGTTGTACTCTTCCACCGTCATAGCTTCCTGAGTGAGACGATTGAACTTGTCCCGAAGTTCTGATCGAGCGATGGCCGGAATGTACATCTCCTGGAAGAGTCTGGAGAACTCTTCCCAAGTGACCCGGTCTGGTCCGAGCCTGGTCTCCTCGGATAGCCACCAGTGATGAGCATTGTCCGTCAATTACATTCTGACGGCGGTCATCCAACGTTCCTGGGGAAGCTCAGCTGCTTCTAATTGATGCCGAATGTTGGTGAGCCATTCATGAACTTCTGTTGGTCCCTCCTTACCAGAAAAGGTACGAGGCTTCAGCTGGCGGAAGTCTGTGATAGAGCCCGTCGGTTGCCGTCTAGCTGGTAGGTTGGCCTGCTCCAATGCATTTACTAGACTGTTCCTCAAGTACTCAGCCTCACGACGATGGGCCTCATTTTGGATTTGTTGCTGAGCTTGCATCATTGCGTAGAACATCTGGAACATCTGCTGTCCGTCCATTGCTTGGCCTGGTGGAAAGACAGGCATCTGTGGAGTGAACTGGGGCGGAGGTAGAATATCATCATGCCGAAATCGGGAAGCTTGTGGATCTGCTTGGCTGCTTCGGTGAGTAGAGGGATCTCCACTCAATAGCATCACTTCATCTTCTCCGTAGGTGGCTTCAGCACCTATTGGTGTTCTTGCTGGAGTTCCGTCGTTTTCTCGTGGATCCATTACTCTGCATCAACAATAAACTATAAGAGGCGCACAAGAGTCAAGGCAAGATGCAAGTCAAAATTAGTTCGAATACGATACAGATATCAAAAATAATTCAAGCAAGTGGATGAGTTCCTAAAACTTATCCTATTCTTATTGCAGGCCTGTTCGATCCCTAAGTTGAAACCGAACAACTTAAGTCGTAGACCTGCATGGGCCACCACAAAAACTATGTCACGCCCCAGTCCCAAAATACCGTGGGACCAGATACGTGGCAATGGCCAGCAGTACGCACCGATGGACAAACCCAATTTAATGGATCCATCGGGCCTACTTAAGCTGTATTTCATAAGTCAGGGTTTACTAATCTCATCCACAGATAAAAGATGACAACAACAGCAAAAGAAATATTAAACTACAACCAGACAAAGTAAATAAAATCGGAGAACAATCCGATATTAAGTCTGTTACAATGTTCTTAGAATCAGGAAATAAGAGTTTAAATTAAACAGGAAATAAAGTCCATTTGCCATTAAGACTGTGCATGGCGAAGCAATTGTTCAGGAGAAGTCTTCAGCAATCACCTCGTCTACCGGTTCAGGTACTGCTCCGAGTAGTGCCCATGTTCCGTACACCTCTGGGTAGATCTCGTCTGCTAAATCTGGGGACATAATCCATTCCAGGTCCTCAGGGGACATAGCAAAGTACAGAAAACACAAGCCAAAATATAATGCAGAAATAAGGAACAATAGGGTAAGTAATTAAACCAGCTAAGTGATCATGCAAGTGAGAGTTATTATTCATACTCAGGCTGAGACTACTACAGGATCAGTGACAAGAAACCATAGCAGTGTTTTCTCGAAGGGCCAGTACAGGTGCCAAAGCTCTGTGTCAGAGACTAGGACACATCCATATTACAATATATCATATATTCAGCCTTGATATGGTAATACTCTCCCCACCCAATGTAATCTCACGTCACAGTTCTCAATGTTCATGTTACGCAAGATTAAACTAATACAATCAGTCATTTATTAAGATCTAAGAAAATAAAGCTCCAGTCATGAAATCTATATCCTATACAGAACCACCTTGAATAATCAGGAAGATTCTGTCTCATGCTCCGTGTCAAGTGTCCTGGGTATAACGTACTTGATAGGGCAAGTACGATAAATATAAATGTCACGATAACCAGCTCTAAGTGACTTTACACAACCCGCGTACGGTATTGGCACCCGACTATGATCGGACGCTAAGCAAGTCACACGGCCCTAGAGTTGAGCATTTACAACAATCACAAGAAAATAAATCAAGAGAAAATGAATCATTAACTGCATTTATGGCAAGGTACACTTGCCTGGGTTTTCAGCTTCAATTGTAGCTCTGGCAATAGCTGGATTTGCAGGGACTGCTCCTGTTGCTGAAACAAACATCACTATCAGATCCAGAACATATCAATCAGCTAGAAATGCCTGTCCTTGAGTCCAATTTGGAGACAAGGGCAAAAACGTCATTTTCGGGTCAAGGCGGGGTCCAAATATGGGCCGCTTTGCACCGAAAAATGCGTCAGGGTCAAAGGTCTCAAAATCAGTCCAACTTAGTGTCAACAGGTCAGGAACGATGATACGAACCCAACGGAACTTCCGAAATTGGATTCCGATGAGCCGTTCTCAAGATCGCCCGTCGGGTGGAGCCTGTAGGGCCCACGACACACGATTTTGTCAACGTTCTCAGAATCGAACCAAACTTGGCTCACAGGACCAGCGTATTGCTACGAGTCCAATGGCGCAAGTTCCGTCTCGATCCGAAGTGTATACACTAAGTTACAGCGAGAATCAGAATGGTCGGATACGGGGCGATGTCCGCGGATACGCACTGATTCCGGTGTGCACGCACATCCGAATCAGCTTCTGCGAAATTCCGCACGTCCGTATCAACGACGCGCACGTATCTGTGAAGACCACACGCGACCAAGTCGTCCCGTTTGGCGGGGCGCACTCAGTTCTGGGGTGAAATGGGGCGTTGGTTTTCCTGTTTTTGGATCGCGGTGTGCGATCACTACAGGACGCGATGTCCCGAGCGGTTTGTACGGGCACCGAGGGGGTCATACAGGCTACGCGATACAATTTACGGAATCGAAATCCGAGCTACGAGCAAGAAGTCACGGGTACCTGAACTGGTCTAAAAAATCGAGTTTAAACCGTGTCCGGCACGCGTCCAAATCGTGTCTGGGTACTGTTCACTAGGGTTAGGGTTTACTGCTCCTGTGTCCGCGGCTTCTGTGTCCGTGTCCTCTGTGTCTAGGCTCGCAGGGGTGCTGGGACGACTCTCCGAACGGAGGCGGCGAGGTCTCGAGGGTCGGCCGGTTCTGCGGGTGGTCGACGGTGGAAGAAGGAGGAGGAGGTTCTGGAGGAGGGTGGAGCTGGAGGGCAAGGCGGCGGAGAGAGGAGGCCGGAGGAGGGCTGCTGCGGGCTCGGCGAGGTCGGAGAGCAGCGCGGTGGCGGAGGAGCTCCGGCGGGGAAGTCGACGGAGAAGACAGAGGGTGAGGCCGGCCGCTAGGGTTCAGGTTAAATAGGGAGGAGCGGGGAGCTGGAGGGTTGTCCAGTGAGGGAGGAGAAGAGGCGGAGGCGGACGTTGCGGGAGCGGAGGCGTCGCAGGGAGGCGAGCGGGCGACCGGTAGCTGGCGGCGGAAGGGAAAGAGTCGGGGTCGGCGGCTGATTGGGAGAGATGAAGTTTCGGGTTGCGGGTGGCCGGGTCGGGTCGGGTCAGGCGGATCCGACCCGATCCGCTAGGATAGGGCACGGGTCGGGTTACGGGTTAGCGGGTCGGGTCTGGGTTGGACCCGGATCCGACCCGATAAGAGTTGGTTCAATAATCCGGTTTGGTTCAACTTGGTTTGGTTTGGTTTATTAAATAAAAATCCGGTTTATTTTGGTTTAATAATTTAATTAGTATTTAGGGCTTTTAAAATCCATCCGGGGTCCAATAAATTCCCGGAAAATTATTCTATGTCTGGTTTTCTATTTTACACCATAAAATATTATTTTCATAATATTTTAATATTATTTAATAATAGTTAAAAATTCTTTAATAATTAAAACACCTTAATTTAATTAGAGAAAATTCTCAGAAAATTTCAGAAATTCCAGAAAAATGTAAAAATCCAAAAATTAAAATTTTCTTAAAAATCAGGGGGATTACACCGGGGTCCAAAAAGTCAACTCTAGGTCAAAACTAGGTCAAACGTTGACTTTTATGGTCAACGAGGATAATTATGGTCAAAGCTAGGTCAAACTAGGGTGCCCCTAAAATTCTAGGTCAAACTGAGCTCATTAAGCTAGTAAACTCTCAAACTCGCCTCATCGAGATACCGGGATACCCTCGGTATCCGATACCTCGATCTAGGCCACGCACCCCGCCTAAACCCGCTAAAACCTATGCTAGCACGCGTAAATATATACACATATACATATAAAAATCACTCCAATACTATTCCTAGGCTATTGCTCAAATACCCCGCTCGAAACTCAATACCTTGGATATCTCAAGGTATTGAGATACCTTGGTATCTCAAGGTATTGAGATACCGCTCTAATACCCCTCTAACTAGCTATCTAGTTAGCTAACTAAGTATGTAAACATATACCTAGGTACTAATCTAGGCTAGAATATATATATATATATATATCATATACATACACATACCTACGTATCTATATATATACCTATTCACACATACACACATATACCCATATATATATAACCAACTCATAAATATATATATATATATATATATATATATATATATATATATATATATATATATATAACTATCTATCTATCTATCTATCTATCTATCTATTACCTATCTATCTATCTATCTATCTATCTATCTACGTATCTATCTATCTAACTACCTATTTATCTAGTATCTATCTATCTAACTATCTAGTTATCTATATATTTATCTATCTAGTTAACTATTTATCTAATCTATTTATCTATATCTATCTATCCATAAATCAACCTATCCCTCGCTACTAGCTACCGCGCTGCTTATCCCGCTGCTGCTGCTGCTTACCCTGCTGCTGCTGCAGCTTATACTGCTGCTGAAGATGCTGCTGCTGCTACTTGCAGAGACTGCTGCTGCTGCTGCTGTAGCTGCTGTGCACTGCTGCACAGTGCGCTGCTGCCTCCCCACTGCGCTGCACTGCCCCACACACACACGAGCACGCACACAAACACAATCACACACACACGTATATACATATATATATAACTCTATATATATATACACACACACACTAACATATATATTAACACACACATATACACACATATTAACATATAAACACACACACACGTATATATATATATATATATATACACACACACTACCTATATATACATAAACACATATCTATGTATATATAAACACACACTTATCCATATATATACACACACAAATATATGTATATATATACACATACACACAGATATACATATGCATATATACACTAACACACACACTAATACATATACACAAGCACAAATATAGGTATATATACACATATATATATAAATATATATACATATATAGACACACATACATAAATATATATGTATATAGACACATATACACTCTAACACTCAACACACACAACACACAACACACAACACAACACTCACAACACTCACCAACGCACGCCCAACGACCCACATGCACACGAATACATATATATATATATATATATATATATATATATATATATATATATATATATATATATATATATATAATCCGAGAATTCTAGCACACACTCCCCGAAGCTAATCCAACGCGCGCACAAGCCCGAAACTAGGAAACCAAGTCGAAATGGCCGTTCGATCATTTCGACGAACACGCGGTGTGCGGTTCGGAAAACCTCCTGAAACGTACACCAAACCAACTCGGAATCGGCCCAAAATTTACCCACGGGTTCTAAACGATGTCTAGATCCTAAAAAAATGCTACCCAATCGATTCTAGGCCCGAGACGAAAACGCGTACGCACTTAGAACCGGCGACGACGAAAACCCTAAAAATGTCCGAAACGCCCGTTTCTCCGCGACACGACTTCACGTGTTCGAACGGAGACACGCAGTAACCCTCAAGACACCCGACAACGTCTACCTAGGTCCGTCTAACCTAGGACATAACCTAAAATTGGGCCAATTTTGGATTCCACCCGAAATTGACATAAAACCTAGTGTCAAAGTCTCCAAACACAACCAAACTTGTTCCAACTTTCTCCCACGGGTAGGCTTAGGGTCTAGAAAGGTTCTAAACCACTAATTATATTATATTAGAGCAATTAGCAAGGGAAAAGTTAGGTTTTATCTCTTGGGAGTTGGAATCCCAAGGCCAAAGTCTCCAATCCACTTGAAATCACCTCCCTCAAGCTCCAAGCCTCCAAATCTAGCCTCCACACTAAGTCTAGGCTCTAAACACCTAGGTTGGGGGGAAATGTGTAGGGTTAGGGTTCACACAAAAGTAAGAAATGGAAGAAAGAAGAGAAGAAAGAAGACTTACTTGAAGTAGGAAGAAGAAAGGAAGAAGAAAGAGTGGAGAGGAAGAAGAAGTAGTGAAGAAGAAGTGAAGAAAAAGAAATGGGGGGCTGGGGCTGCTGGTGCACGGGTAGGGGCTGTGGTTTGGTCGGCCAAAACACAATAAAAGGGGTTTCCAAAGTCTCCAAATGTCCAAAATGTCCTCCTCTCACTTGGGTTTGGGTTTTGGGTTCCAAAAATACTCAAACTAACTCCCAATCTCTCCAACTAACCCACTAAAAATATAATAAATATTCTAAACCCAAAAATAGGTCTCACAAGGGTGTGGGTTGGGTCGGACATGGGTCCACTAGGGTTTGACACGGGTCCAGGCTAGCCAAAACCCTAAAACAATTAATTAAAAAATAATACAATCACTAATTAAATATAAATATAATTAATTAAATACAATACATAATTTACCAAATAAAAATAAAAATAAAACCCTATTTTCTAGAATTGGGTAGTGACACTACAAGACCCATACGGCCTCGCCATCAAGCGGCCAAGATGCAATATGGCCTCCAGATCAATAGATCTTCCTGTTACAACAGCAGAGATCTTCGCAAAATTGGTGCTGACCACGTGTCCAGATGACCAAGTCACGCACACAGCGGGTTGAAACAAACCACAGGATCTCTTCAACAATATATCTCAACCAAGACCACATGGCAATCTGCCCATGGTAATCGGCTACAGTTGCAACCGTATTCTATTGAAGGAGCCTTACAAGGCCACCAAATAGAGGCATATGTGACTCCCATAGCCCATCAGCACGATGGCTATAAATAGGAGCAACTTGAACGTTCTAAGGGCTAGCTTTTTTCTTCTACTTTAGAGAGAAAGCATACCACCCCAGCCAATACAGAGAGAGTGCATACCGAGACGAGCGAAGAAAGAACGTAAGCTTCCTCACCCTGCATAGGATAGTCCACATAGTAAAAAAGATGCCATGGCACTCTTTGTCCATCGTCATACCCTAGAATCAAAAATATATTGTACTTAGATTGTCCGTCCAGGACCTCTTTGTACTTTGTTTCGTTTGTTAGTTAAATCAAGCTCTCTTAGAACTTTCAAATTTAATGGCGAACAAGCCCGATCCCGCATGGGTCATTCATTCTAGCTTGGGTCCTTACGGGACCTACCGTCCTCGTACGAGAGTGATGTCGTGCAAGCCTAAGTTCCGCTTGTATAAGGTAAAACTTGAACAAGGGCAAGTAAGCTATTCAAGACGGAAGCAGCGGCACATATTGTAGAAAAGTAAATAACACAATGGTATAAGAAAACAAGCATCTTTATTAAAATTCAAAAGTGTTACAAGCGGCGCTTGACTGAGGTTACGATTTGCTCAAGCACTCTCTCAAATACCATGACATCATTCTATACATTACATCCCATTTATACAAAAGCAGCTCAAAGAATCTCGATATGGCTCAAGATATCGCCTCCAGATTTTTGGGTCCTGGGGATAAGGCATGGCTAAGGCTTCTTCGTACAATCCAGCACTTGCGAACAAGCAAACTGTTGGTGGGTCAGCACTTTGGAGAAAGTACCGGTGAGTATAAATCAACGAACAGAAGCAACACTCTATGAAACTAACACTAAGTAATCATGTGGCAAAATATTATATTACTAGTGATCTTGTTACTTTTACCTAGGTTCATTTCATGCAGCACAGGGTTAGAGCCAGTTTACTTCTTTCGAAAACATAACTTTGGAAATAGTTTGCATATACGATACAACCAATCATACAGTAGGGTCAGTGTTCTATCGTGTAGTGTGCAACATGTATCATGCACCATATTTATTAAATCTTTAGGGACACAAGTTATTTCTAGTGGACTATTCTTCTTAGTGCAAGACAGAGTGCAACTAGTGGACTTATTCAATTCAGTACTAAGGTGCAGCAGCAAAAATCAAGTAAAATATGCAAGTTTAGGGGCAATACGAGATTTAAGCATAATTAAAAATTAATGCATCACTTATTCAGTGATTCTTACCCTCGTCGAAGGTTATCCCTGCAACAGACATATAAGTTAGCAACAATTTACATATACATAAAGCTTCTATTCCCTGTCTGTCTCTACATTAAATAGTTAGGAATGCAAGAAGGCTAACCAAGCATGCGCCCTAACTACATGATGGTCCATGGGTAGCCCCATGATTAGAAGCAGTGACTCAAGGTTCAGCTCTACACTAGCACACGCGTATGTCGGCAGCTGTGACTCAAGATTCAGCTGTTTACCAAAATATATGAATGCTAGCAGCTGTGACATCAAGGTTCCTCTCTTCACTAAAAGACACAAAAATGCACCACTGGATCCTGTAGGACCGTATCCTCAAGGTGCAATAAAATCTCTACCGGAACGACCGATCCCCAATACCCCAGGAATAGTTTGAGAGATAAAAACCTTGTGCACAAGTTGACCGAGACCAATGCATGACATAAAATATTTATAATGCAAGCAAGCAATGATTAAGCAAATTTATATCTATCTTCTTAACAAAATGAGTGAAAGGTTCAATCTTCTTTTCACACAACTAATAGCACACCCCACTAGATCTCAAGGATTGTACTCAGGGCGCACTACTAGTCTCTGCTTATTCGAATCAATCACCTTTAGCATATTATGAGTTATTCATGTAGTTCTATCTTTTTGCATCAAAGATAAGCAATTATAAATGATGACAAGCAAACATATGAACAATTTTTAATTTAACGAGCATGGCTCGGTTCTATTTATCTTTTCAAGTTAACCATGCAGTTCTACTCTTATTTAGCATACAACATAGAGACTTGTTGAAGCAATTTCCTTTACTTATCTTATTAGCATGGCAAAGGTTCGTTCGATAGCGGTGTCAATGTAACTAAGTGTACAATATCTCTTTCTTAACTTAGTATGGCAATGGTTCTATCTCTTTTAGATAAGCATACAAGTTCTCTAGTTAAGCATGCAGGTTCTCGTTCTATCATTCTCATGCGGACATTACTACTTAGCAAACAAGCATTGTAAAAACTCAGATTCATTATTAAGGCGGGCAATAATCAGAAAATAATTTTTTGTCCACTCACTTAGATCAATCATCTTGTGTTTCGATCGAGAAGGCTTCTGTTCGAGCAAGCAAAGCGATATCACTTGTACATAGTGCCAACGCAAAATTGGCACTACATAGGATGTCTTTCTCCTTTTATGAGAAAGTTGTGGCGTAATCCGACGCAGCCAAGCTCGAGTACACTCAAAGGATGCTGGTGGTCCGCTTCGACCAGTAGGCTTTCAAGAATATGCTCTCCGGGGACAGCA
This sequence comes from Iris macrosiphon, assembly GCA_036927795.1. Classification (NCBI taxonomy): domain Eukaryota; kingdom Viridiplantae; phylum Streptophyta; class Magnoliopsida; order Asparagales; family Iridaceae; genus Iris; species Iris macrosiphon. The sequence goes on along the minus strand of JAYESA010000002.1, from coordinate 191,794,699 downwards.
CGAGTTCTTCTTCGAGGCAAGCAAAGTGCAAAAAGACCCGCAGAACGTAGGTAGCAAAGGCCACTCCGCCTCACCCAACTTCGAAGCATGTGCTTTCCATCTCTCTCCCTACCGCAGGGACCTCACATCATGCGTACGCTGCTTATGCGGCTGCCTCTTCCAACCAGAAGGTTGCTCGCCACTCGAAGACCCGTAGAACGTTGGTAGCAAAGGCACTGCGCCTCACCAAACTATGGAGCTTAAGCTCCTCGCCTCTCTTCCTATTGCTGAAGGCGCTCGCCAGATGTCCCTCCAGGTTGTCCATACGGCATCCTCGCCTGACGTAGAAAATGTTCAGCTCCCAAACTCTGGCAAAGAAAAACACTAAGATGCCAGACGTTCAGGCGCTGATGCAAACTCTATTCGTCCAAGAAGGAGGCTACATAGGACTCACTATACGGCATCGGTTGATGGTCGCAGGCAGACGGTCGCATGCGACTCTGGTAGCAGTCGAACCTCTATTTTTGATCGAATCTCACGCAGTGCTAACCCTATGTACCATGCTTAGAATGGTAAAAATCCAAAATTGGACTCTTCATACTATGCGCCTACGGGAGCCAAGTCGATGAAGTCTGGGGCAGTACGAGCTTGTCATGCTCAAGCAACTATCTATTCGGCTGACTATCGGAGGGCACCACTAATTTCTAAGTGGTCCCCTGATGGAAAACTGTGTTAGACCGAATCGTGCGTCTAGCCCTCAGCGGCAAATGGACAGGGTTCGTCTTAAAAGACTTCCACTGACGATCTGGAAAAAGTTCTTGTATGAACCCTAGATCTGGGCACAAAAATAACATCCACGCACCAGTGCGCTCGGTCTACCCATGCTAATAAAAAGGGTGCAAAGATGAGTCAGCCCTTGCCTGACTTGCACAATATAATCAATCACAAGCGCAAGACGATGGAGGCAGATACGGCATATGAAGTATCCTGCCCAGGACATCACTATGCCAAAATTATCATTAACTGCTGTTGCAACAAAGTAGCGGTAACTACAAGCAGGCAGTCACTATTCCAACGAATGCACTTGAGGGCACCTATCCAGCAATAATCCAAAGATCAGGTGCAAACAACAGAGGAGGAGGAGATGCCCTTCGCCTCATGTTACTCAACTCGGAAGGTCCCTTCCACCACAGGAGGAGGGAATTCCAGCACCTCCAGTCCATCACTCTCAACCAATGCATTAAGAAGGCGATTACCAGGAGGACCATTAGTGAGACCTACGAAAGGAGTTTTCCAGGGAACCCGCTCGAAGAAGAAACTATCAGCTGCTGGGGATAGTTCTTCCTCAGAACCTCTGGGTTAGGTTACACAAGCTGGGGTAGTAATCCCCCGGACCTATACGATAATCCGGCATTCTGAAGAGATAATGACTCCCAAGGAACGGAGGCTAGAATCCCTGGGGATAGCCACCCTTGAAGAGACACTACTAGAATAAGCGTGATTAGCGACGTATTTTAGCAACTCCTAGTAAAAACGTCGCTAACTTAACGACTCCGTAAATATCGTCGCTAGACGTCGCTAAATGGCGACATTTAGCGACGTTTAGCGACTTTTATTAAGATTTTAAATTAATCGTCGCTATAAGTTCAATTAAGGTCGCTAAACGTCGCTAATATATCTTATTTAGCGACGTTTAGCGTCGTAATTAGCGACGTATCTTTCAAAAATATTTAGCAACGTATTTAGCGACGACTTTGGAGTCGCTATTTTTTTATTTTAGCGACGTTTTTACCTTGACGTCGCTAAACGTCGCTAAATTTTGATTAATTATGGCTCAGTTTTCTTTTCTCCATCTGTCAAAAATTTCGAAACGCTTCGATTTCCCCCGCCCCCCCCCTCTCCGGCGACCGGGTCTCCGACCGCTGCGGCTACTCCGGCATCTCCCTCCTCCTTCTCGAGCTCTAGGTAATCTCTCTCTCTCTCTCTCTCTCTCTCATGTGACACTGACACAAGACACACGCACACAGACACGACACACGCACACAGACACTGAGGAGTGGTACACGAGACACACGACACACACACACAGATGCAGACACATACACACGACACACATACACGACACACACACAGACGCAGACACACACACGACACACACACAGACGCAGACACACACACACACACAGACGCATATTAGGGTTAGGGTTAGGGTTAGGGTTAGGGTTTAGGGTTAGGTTTTTTGACCTGGGTTAGGATTAGGGTTAGGGTTAGGTTTATGGTTAGGGTTAGGGTTAGGGTTAGGTTTTTTGACCTGGGGTTAGGGTTAGGGTTAGGTTTAGGGTTAGGGTCAGATTCATCTTCTCAAAAGCAAGTGGTACACGAGACACACGACACACACAGACGCAGACACACGACACACATACACGACACACATACACGACACACACACAGACACACAGACGCAGACACACACACGACACACACACACACACAGACGCATATTAGGGTTAGGGTTAGGTTTAGGGTTAGGGTTAGGGTTAGGTTTTTTGACCTGGATTAGGGTTAGGGTTAGGGTTAGGTTTATGGTTAGGGTTAGGGTTAGGGTTAGGTTTTTTGACCTGGGGTTAGGGTTAGGGTTAGGTTTAGGGTTAGGGTCAGATTCATCTTCTCAAAAGCAAGTGGTACACGAGACACACGACACACACACACACAGACGCAGACACACGACACACATACACGACACACATACACGACACACACACAGACACACAGACACAGACACACACGCAGACACACACACACACAGACGCATATTAGGGTTAGGGTTAGGTTTAGGGTTAGGGTTAGGTTTTTTGACCTGGGGTTAGGGTTAGGGTTAGGGTTAGACCTGGTCAAGAGAGAACATATATTTTCTAAAGAGACACACACACACACACACACAGACACAATCAGAGAGTAGCATTCCTTTTCTTTCTCAAGAGAGAACATATATTTTCTAAAAATATATTGTTAATGTTATGAATCAGAGAGTAGCATTCCTTTTCTTTCTCAATCCTACTGTGCCTTATATTCCTTCGTTTGACTCAACGTGGAATTTAGAGGAAGTTAGTGTTATTTTGGCTTGCAACCTGCTAATTAAGGATATGCACACAACCTGCTAGTTAATGATATGAATATGAGTTTGGAACCTCATTGTTATATTCTAAATATGTTAAGGGTGGAGTTAAGTAATACAAAAGCAATTCACTCCATTATTCTAAACTTGATGTTTGAAAATTTTATTTTCTAAATTCTTGGAAGCTAATGGATGTTTAGCGTGAATAATGAGACTATCTCAAATAATGTATAAAAATGACATATCTTCTGAAATATTATTTCTAAGCCGAAATCAAGTCAAAAGTATAAAGTGCTCCAATATTAGGGTTAGGGTTAGGGTTAGGGTTAGGGTTAGGGTTAGGGTTAGGTTTTTTGACAAGATAATAATAATATATAAGTTTTGGTTGATAAATCTAAAGATGAAAGCCTGTCAGGGTGGTCGCAACATGGTCGAAACGCTACGTGACGATCGTTTATTGGGAGAGAGGTGGAGGTGAAAGGGTTACAAGAATGTTGTAAGCATTTGATAGTAAACTTAGCATTATTGATATATATAAAAGAAGTAGTGGGAGAATAAAAAAGGGAGAGAAAAGAAAAAAAAAGAACGGTACATACGAGGATTAAAGTATCGATCATTTTATTTTGTGACACGTAGGATATAAATAAGATATTATGGTATCATTATTATACTGCAACAAACAGCTAATTCTTTGTGAGTCATCTAATTATTCCGTTCCGGTCCAATAGCTAATTCTTTGCTAATTTTTTGTTTTCATCTATCTTACCAGATGGCACCCAAGAGAGCGACACCTACTGTTAAGGAGGAAGTGATGCCTCCTACTGTTAAGGAGGAAGAGATACCACCTGCGGGGAGTTCCAGTCACCCAGCACCTATCGCGGCTGTATCTCAGACGGGGAGTTCCAGTCACCCAGCACCCATAGCGGAGCTTGATAACATAAACGCTGTTTATGCGCAGTATTTGAGGGACTGGTATCTGCCCCGTTTTGGAAATCCTCGAGATTGATACTATGATGTTTCATATACTTATATATTATGAATTTTGTGTTACTGTGATACTCTGATACTTATATATTATGTATTTTGTGATGTTGTTTATGCCCATTTTGCGTGACTGTGATACTGTGATACTTTTATGACTGTGATACTTTTATTGTCTGTCTATAATATTTGTGTGTATTAATTGTATGACTGCATACTTTTATTCATATTAAATATTGTTAATCCGGTGTTGAGTGTTCCACCGAAGGGGTCGGCGAACCCATAGAATTCAACGGAGGGTTGCTCCGGGTCTATTTTTAATTAGAAATTTTAAAATTACAGGAACAATAGCTTAGAACAATTCAGGTTTTTTTTTTTACTTTTTTTGTAAATTTAGCGACGTATTTAGCGACGTTTAGCGACGTCTAGCGACATTTTTATAAGTCGCTAAACAAGTCGCTACTTAGCGACGTATCATTAGCCGTCGCTAACGACGTCGCTAAACATCGCTAAATATGTCGCTGTACGTCACAAATTGGTGACATGGCAGTACTGCCAGGTCATTAAAGACGTCGCTGTTATGTCGCTATATAAGTCGCTAATTAGCGACGTTTAGCGACTTTACAGAACGTCGCTATTTAGTGACGCGGCGCCGCTAAACGTCGCTACATTTAGAGACTCATGGAAGTCGCTAAAAAACGTCGGTATAGCGACGTTTAGCGATGTATTTCGGTTCAGCGACTTGGTTTCTTCCGACTACTTTAAAACGTCGCTAATGACGTCGCTAAACAATTTTAGCGACATTTTTTTGTCATTTAGCGACGTTTTTGGGCGTCGCTAATTTGACTTTTTTTGGTAGTGAGAATATGCCACCTCCTATACTGGGGGTAGTACTCCTTCTGAGTCTGACTATGGTACGATACTGCCAACCTTCCCTGAAGACTATTCGTTGCAAGAGCCCAAACAAAAAGTGTTACGTCCACTATCTCGTCCATCTTTACTCATGTAAGAATGACATACATGGCAGGGGACAAGCATGAAGGACATAGTGATCGGCAGCGCCTCAAGGTCCTCGAGGCCATGATTCAGACCATGAGTGAATCAATGCAAGCCCTGACCCAGGTAATGCTGAATATTAAAGCGAACATGGCTTCCCAACCAGCATGGGCTTCTGGACAAGCAAGCTTGGACCCTGGGGCCAATGTGGACTCCGACACAACTGCTCTGCCCATAGTCAAAAATTACCCTCTGTCTGGTTTATCTGCCCCTTCCGCGGGAGACGAAGCCAAATAAGCAATGAGAAAAATTCGGGAACTCCGGGCTCGCCTAGATTCTATGGGCAGCCAAAATTTAGTGCTCGGGATACGATAACCGTACCGCCGTGAGTGGAGGGATGTTTCGTACCTTCCAAAGTACAAGCCCTTCAAACTGAACCCATTCGACGGGGAGACTTCTTTCCGTCAATACATAAAATATTTTAAGACTGCAATGGGGCACCTACCTCATAGTAATGCACTCTTTATTAAGATCCGCGTGGGGGCATTGTTCGGGGTTGCATTCGACTGGTTTTGTAGCCTACAAGATAACTGTATCTCGTCATTTGACTACTTCAAAAGTCTTTTTTTCTCAAAAGATTCTATGATGGAGGGTGCGACATGACGATGTCTTCCCTGATGTATGTCACCCAAGGGAAAAAGGAACTTACCCAAAATTATATCGAGTATTTTCGCCAAATAGCACCGAGGTTGCCTCCAGGCAATCCTGAATCCACACTGGTTTGCCATTTAATATCAAAACAAGAACTGGGAGAACTAGATTTGATTTAAAAAACTAAGATAGTACAAAGAAGAATCATAGGAGACAATCTAAGTACAAATTTATTTTCTGAGGGATGGCGATGGAGGGTTAGGAGTGTAGCAACTCTCTTTTACTCTGTGGACGATCCATTGCAGAAGCTCTTCTCTCTCCCTTGAGTGTTGATTCGCAGATAGCCAACATGCCTCTTGTATGAAGGTCGTACCCTGCTATTTATAGTCATATTTGTGGCCGTATAGATTTTGGGCTGCATGGATGGCGAGGTTTGCCACGTTTTCCTCTAAACGGAAGGGGGCTACAACTATGAACGGGAATATGGGCTCCGCTGCCACGTGAGCATTTGTTGGATTTATTTTTTTACTGAGTATCTGGACGGTTCTCAACTGTGTAGGCACGACTTGGTCAAATGGACACGTGGTCGCTATTTGGTTGGAGAGGACTACTCAGTTGTAACAGCAAGACTTGATCGACGTAGAATATGGAACACATATGGCCAAATACGTACGGGACACACGGAGTTTGGAATGTACGGGGCCAGAGACGCATTGACCGTATAGAGTCTAGAACGCATGGGCCAGAGTCGCTTGGAATGAATGGAGTCTGGGACGCGTGGGCCAGAGATGCATCGACCACATAGAGTCTAGGATGCATAGCCCATATTCGTATAGGATCTTTTTATCGTGTTGTCCACGTGGCTCTGCACTATCCTTGGAACTTATGTCTTTTGGTGTGTTCTCGTTCTTCGAGGCGATCAAAAAAAATTGTCAGAATTCTGTGTCAGGCGTCATCTTTGTCTTCAGGACATCATGTCAGGTTGACCTATGGCCAGTTATTAGGAAGCTTGTTTGGATCGCATGGGTGTCCATTTTTTGGGCCGCATGGTATCCATGTGATCCATCTGTTGAGTTTTTATTTGTGGGCGCATGGACGTCAATCACATGGCTGCATTTTTTTATGCTTCTACAAGACCCCCTTCAAATTTTTAAATGATAAGTTTGAAATAATTTGAATAAGAAGTATGGATGGGGTATGTTCGGGCCACATGGTCATTGAGCCGCATGGTCATTGAGCCGCATGGGCAAACGGTGTCAGGCTGTCCACTATGCATTTAACTGCCAGATTTATCTTGACCCTTGAGTGGATTTTGTTCGGATCGCACTATCTTCTGATGCGGGGCTCGAGGCGACAGTTTCCAAGGAGATAGAAATGGCACGCAAAAATTGAGACGTCAGGTTCATCGCCATAACTGTCCCATTCGTCACCTCGATCTCTTCACACGTCTCTTAGAGCCTATAAGTAGGCGAATTAGGGATGAGAGAGAACTTTGTCTTCGGTTCCTCCTCCTTCGTGAAGATGCTGGATATTGCTGTCTCTCTCGCCAAGGAGTCGGTCGAGAGCAGGATTGATCCATGGCCCCCTGATAAAGAAATTCTACTCTGAGGTAAGGGGGTACTATGTCTCTCGTGTTGTGCTGCTAAGGTCACAGAGCCACCAACGTAAGCCGACCTTTACAAAGTTCTGCCGCATAGATGAAGGCTCCCCTCGGACATGTGCAGACCTCCTTATAGAGCTTTGTTGTATGGGTGAGCACTCTTTCATGGCACCCGCGCTAAACCTGTCTGACATATGCGTCAAGCTTTGGCGAGGCCGCATGGATGAGGAATCATCTTTTTTATGCATGCAGAGCCTTTATGTGGCTTGGCTGCATGGGTGAGGTCTCATCCTGCTCGTTCGTACAGATTTATCTGCACATGGCTGCAGCCTGGCAGCGGTATGTGGCGGTTATGCCTATTTATAATCTTCGCTGGGACTGATGTATCTTTTTTGTGCAGGTTTTATCTTCACTCGTGATGCCTGTGATGGGCATAGAAGGATATCATAACACCCATTGTTCGGGATAAAAAATAACTTTATGCGATATTTTGCCAGGAGACGCGGTCTGTTTGGCAAGAACTAATCCAGGAGACGAGGATGAACATCATGTCCCATATGCTGAGTTGTCCTTATTCATACAGAGCGTCAGCTGCTTTTCTCCTTTTTATGTGGTTCTCTATCAGCCGGGATACAGCGGGATCGATGACAGGATTTGGATTAATTTTTATTCCTTTCGTTGATCTCCCCGCATGGTTATAGAGCGCCTACTCATGCTCTTCCCTTGTTATCCATCAGCATGGATTTTCTATATACTGAGGTTTGCACCATGGAGTGGTGAGCCAGAAAGTATTTAGTCGGGCTCAACTTGCGTCAGTAGCGACGACAGCACGGAGGGGCGCTTCTAATGAAAAAGTTTTGTATCAGCGAGATTTTATAGAAAACCCTTTTAAAATAGTTTTTCATAATATGTACTTGACCTTGAATTCTAATAAAAACCCTTTAATGTAATGGATTTCCATCATATATACTCATGATCTTGAATATTAATTAATAAAGTCTCTCCCTTTTTAGAATTTTGTATGTTTGTGAACTTTTGGGTATTGTACTAGAGATAATATGAATGTAGTACCATACCGTAGCTTTATAAAGATATCCCACAGAAAGAATTTGGTGGACCTATTACCCTTTTGCGCACTTTGGGGTATGAGTAATAGATTCAAAACGAACCCTATCAGAGGTAATATGGATGTGATAGGTTTTGTGGATTTTAAGGACTTCCAGCTGGTGGATTTTTGTGGACCTATTACCCTTTTGCGCACTTGGGGTGCGAGTAATAGATTCGAAACAAACCCTATCATAAGTAATATGGACGTGATAGGTTTTGTGGATTTTAAGGACATCCCGTTGGTAGATTTTGGTAGACCTATTACCCTTTTGTGCACTTGGGTACGAGTAATATATTCGAAATAAACCATATCAGAGGTAATATGGACATGATAGATTTTGTGGACCCATTACTTTTTGCGCACATTAGTGCAAGTAATAGTTTTGAGACAAGCCCTGCCAGAGGTAATATGGACGTGGCAGTTTTTGTGGACTTAACACCGTGGGCATAATCCGGATTAGGTACGTATGATAAGTTGGTAGACAATCGATATCAGAGGTAATATAGACGTGATAATATATAGTCAAGGCTGGAAAGTTTGCTCAAAGGTAATATAGACATGGCAGACTCCGCCGGACTAGTGTATTAGAGCGACAGTCCAGCGGTCCTGTGGACATGAACCAACGCCCAGGAAGATACGATGTAGTTGGTAATAGAGGAGTACTAGTCTAATTTAGATGTAGTACTTTTTGAGGAACTTGCCGTTGATAGGCATCAGAAGCAAATTGTATTGGGTTTTGCTGGCCGGTATGCGCTGTTGAAAAATACGGTTACTACAACGAACGGGCCATCCCATTTAGCTTAGAATTTGTCGACCGTGTTGTGGGTTATAACCATTGGTCTTCCTACTGTTAAGACGATGTCACCAACTTGAAACATTCTCTATTTTATCCATTTATTGAAGGCTCCAGAGAGAAGCACTTGATACAGCTCTATATGTTATTGGACTAAGAGTCGCTTCTCGTCGAGTACTTCCAACTCATGTAACCGTCGGCAGTAGTTGTCGTCCGTGGTTAGTTGGTTGGAGAGAGCTACCCGTAGTGAAGGGATTTGGATCTCAAGTGGGAGTACCGCCTTACTTTTCGTACACCAAAGATAATAGCGTGTTCCCAGTAGCTGTTCGGACTGTTGTTCGGTAGGCCCAGAGACATTCATCCAGCTTCTCGTTCCAGTCATATTTATTGGAAGACGCGAATTTCTTGAGGAGCTTGATGATGGTTTTGTTGAACGCTTCTGTCGGACCGTTTGCGGCAGGATTGTATGCCGTGGAGGCTATGTTTTGGATTTTGTTCTTATCACAAAAATCGATAGAAGGTGTAACTTATGAACTGTGGACCATTATCTTGGATGATCCTATGCGACAAGACGAAGCGATATATGATGTGATGATTGACGAAGTTAATCATGTTGGCTGTCTTCACTTCAGTGAGCAAAAAAACTTTTGCCCATTTGGAGAAGTAGTCAGTGATCGCCAGGATGAACCAATGTCCCTTTGATGAAGGCGGACTAATTGGCCCGATGATGTCCATTCTCCATGCCTCAAATGGCTAAGATTCTATTGTTTGGTGTAGGAAATCTGATAGCTGGTGGATGAAGTCCGCATGAATTTAGTATGCATGGCACTTCCTTGCGTAATCGACAACATCTGCTACCATCGTCGGTCAATAGTAGTCCATTCTCCGAAGACGGTCCTATAGCTTTGGACTGGGTTGACGTTTCCCGCAGACGCAGTTGTGAGCTTCGAGGAGGGCTTATTTTGCCTCTGCATTTGACAAGTATCGGAACAGAAGGCCATCGTAGGATCGACGGTATAATATTTTGGTCTTTGTGTCATAATAGAAACGGAGGGAGCATCTTCTGATTGAAGTAGCTTTCTTTAGGTTTTCAGGGAGAATTCTATAGACTGCGTAGTCGATGAAAGGAAGCTTCCAATCTTGAGTATCGATATCGACCTCCGCTGCATAGTTGGGGCATAAGCATAGGTTGCTTTTGGGACAGACCAGCTCCTGACCGATTATCGTGATTAACTGATGGATGTTGGAATTAAGGAAGAGGTGTTGGGATGAGCCGATCTAAGAGCATAGTTTAATATTTGGGTAAGTCGCCTAGCTGGGGTAGTATCAGTTGTGATGATCGTTCAGAGCAAGAGATCATATTTGGAGATAGTGCTTGCAGAATATTGTGCGATTGGAGTCATGCTAGAGTTTGGTTAGTTGAGTTTGGATGGTGCTAGTGTGGATTCAGAAATAGTTGGATGGATTGAGTTGGAACACAGACTTATATGAGTCAGGTGTAAAGATCGTTAGTAAAAAATTATCGTATTAGAGAATAGAGCTTGTGCGAATATGTTGGAATGAACGTCAGGATTGGTTCAATTGGGGGTAAAGCGAATAAATGCCTCGAATATAAAGATACCCTTGTAACTTGTCCAAATTCTCTATCGCTAAGCTCGGCTGAATTGCATGTATTTCAGGGACGCCTTAAATATGTGTACAATCCAAAACTAAACGATATGAGGAATTCGTATTGAGCTGCAAGGAGGATGTGGGAATATAAAATGTGTGCGAGCGTTCAGCATTAGCGAGATGCTGAGTCTGGATCAAGAGAATATGAGATGCATGTAGCAGAATAGAGTTATAGCTTGGGAAAACGGCATGTGATAAGGAATGGATACTGATTTAGTTTAAGGACGAACCTAATTCTAAGTGGTATATTATGTAATATCCCACAACCGCACGGTGCATTACGCTGAGTCAGATTAGATGAGGCAATAGCTGGTTAGATTTAGATTTTTTAATTTGGGAAAAAGTATTGATTGAGATTGTTTCATGTGCAGATCGCTAGCGGAGTTTGATGAAAATCAGGTGTTCGTTCAGAGCAATACTGGGATAGCTGGATTGGAGCGATAATATCGTCTTCCTTAGTTCGATCGGTCGAATAATTTGGAGAGCACGACATGCTCGTACGGTCATACCAATTGAGTATATCGTATTTTGTATCAGACCACGGGTTCAAAGGATCGACCGTATCGGCAAGGCAGAGTGCTTAACGGAATCCGACTTGGTGAGTGGGCTCTGTCCCTTCTCCTCTACTCCTTCATGCCTAATAATATAAAACACAAGTAATGGCTTGAACACTTGGACTGGAACTTGGAAATCACTACACTGTGGCGTGCATAGTATGTACGTCGTTTGGTTGGATATAATTTGTAGCTTGAATTAGTTTTTGCGTTGGACAGTTGGAGCTTGAGTAGGCTGTTGGAGCTTGATGGGATCATCTTTGTTAGAATATCGTGGCACTTCGGGTGGGCGAGCGAGCGAGCGTGCATCCGTGCACGAGTATCAGTTGGTGCTTTGTCATACAAAGCGTGCAGTTGTGGTTCAAAATCGAAAAACTGCATCGGTAAGGGAATTGTGCCACTATTGGGGCATTATGCCACGAAGTTTTTTGAGCGAGGGGTGTTGCACCAATTAGAGTATTTTATCGAAGCGGCATAGTGCCTATGGGGATAACTTGAGATGGTGCCTTGGGATATAAGTTGGAGAAGGTTATGGATAGTTAGTTGGATGAGGCTAGGATCGTTTGGTGGGATGAGAATGCTCGATTCTCTCGTCATACCTACTTGGTGTCTGCATCGATCACGGACAACCTGTTGCACATAGGGTTTGGTTTCCTCGAACGGGAAGGCTCCAGGTCATCGGGATCGTTCGACCATGGAGGAGACAAATGGTAATGTGCCTTGGGAGCGGTACCGGTAGTTCGATACGACCAGGCGGGCTAGCTACTCAGCGCTGGATAGAACTGCAGTTGATTAGTCCTTTATGGCTTAGCCAGTGAATTCATATAGATAAGAGTTTGTTTTCTTTTCTTTGGTTTGGTTTGTACTTTTGTAGGCGACGGCCACCTTGCCTCGACAAGAGTGTGTATATCGATGATTGGATTAATAAGGCTTAGATTGCGGCTTGGTTTGAGGATGGATATTGAGGCTTGGATTGTGGTTCGAAAGGTTCACGCGTTCCTTGGGTTTCAGTAGGACGATTTGCATGTTAGTTTCCTTTTGAGTTGGATATATATATTGTATATAGACTTGACTTGAATGCTTGCATGTTTAACCTGCTTTACAATTTTTCTTAACATGTCATACCTCTGCCATGAAAAGAATCTAGGATTCAAGTAGAAATATCACCATATAACTGTTTGCATTCACTATCTACTTAGTGTCGGTTTAGACGAGTGGGTTACCCCGCTCATCATTACGGCTGTGTACTGACCCAATTTTGTGGGCATTATTTCAGGTACGCAGGTGTAATGGCGCTACTTTGGATATACGGGACATGATGTATGAACGATAAGTACCTTTGTGGGCAAGAAAAAGAGCAAGAGTGTTGCATCGCCTTTGTGGCATTCTTCTTTGTGGCATTTTTAATTGGACCCTATTGAGAGCTTCGTAGCGTATACTCTGATGTGTGCTTGGTACACAATATTTGACTTTTGCTGTAACTTGGTTATTTCCTTGATAACTTTGATGTTTGACAACATTGTATTGTGCGAGTGCAACTCCAGGCTCGTACGGCATCACGTTCTGATGAGAACGATTGTCCTGCAGGAGCGCTACAATGTGGTAATTCACGATTAGCGGGGTTTATTGAGCTTGCGGAAGATTGGGGCATGACATATTGGTATCAGAGCACCCGGTTTATTTCCTTAAACTTTGTCCTTTGGTTCAACACAAACTCTAAATAGCTTTTACGTGTCATTTAGCTCTTGGCTCTACTCGGTGCCGCATTGGATATTTCATGTAATAAGTCTATATATTTGCTAGTTGTGGGTGCATGTTATTCTTTATTGTGTTGGCTTTCGTTGGTTTTTGGTAGATCGCTTAGCATCGTTGGGTGTTATTGCATTCATGCTGCAAGTTGTGTGACGTTGTTGCATTTGTGCAGCAATTTGAGAGGTATCGTTGCGTTGGTTTGGCTTATCATTTAGGAAGTTTTCGGTTGCATCAGTAGATCAGTTGGTTAGCATACGAGATTAGTTATGTGGCACGTTGTGAGTAGAAGCATCGGATGAGAATGAATCATTGCACGAATTGCTCGTGTAGCAAATGTGTTGGATGAAGTTTGATTTTTGGCTGGGTATATCACAGAGAGCATTGCACGAGTTGATTGTGTGTTGCATTGGTTGAGCAGGTTTAAGTTGGTTTGGGGATATCAGGCATTGCACGAGTTGCTCGTACAGCAAATGTGAGGAACAGTTAGGTATTGGGTTGGATTACTTTGAAGAGATCGTTGCACGGGTTGCTCGTGTAATAAAAATATCGGACGGTTTAAGAAATAGTTGAAAATATTAAGAATGAAATAGTTGGAGCAAAATACTGTGCTACTCGAGCAAGTTGGACGTGTATTGTGAAATATGGCACACGGATAAGAATTGGAGCAAGTTTTTGGTTTCGGGAATCGTTGCAAGTGGTAGTGCAAGAAGTCGAACATGGCAGTTCAGAAATTTTGATAAATTCAGGATAGAACGACGAATTGATGGAAGACGGTTTCAGCAAACGCAGTTCTCGAATTTTGTCTTAGATAGATAGTAAGACTCTAGGTGGTTAAGCGGCATTTAGTTGACAGATTCGTTAGAGGTAGTGCATGAAGTTCTCGGAGTCAAAAGTTTGTTCGGATGGAAAAGTTGGATTATGGCTCAGATTTGCAGAGGAGATATAGCATGGTTCGTAGTAACTGTCCATCGTGATGACTTACAATTATCGAGCGTAGCTTCGGGACAGCTAACCCTAGCGACTAAACCGCCAAATCAGAGATAAATATTGTAGACCCATAGAACGACCCTTGCGGCGGCACATTTGGGAATGCGTCGAGGGTGGATGTGAGTGGTGTATGTTGGAGATTGACCGTAGTGACTAAATATTGGATTTGAGAGATCCTTGGGATAGCCTTCAGTTGAAGATGCAGCCGGAAGATCGAAACGATGGTGGAAATAGCCTTAGTCAACTGATAAGATTCGGAGTCACAAATTTTTGAAGATGGCATCACCTCTGACTCGTCGTTCCCCGGAAGGAAATATCATTCATATGAATTGACGACTGTGAAACTAGCTTGTGAAGTTAAAGCAACGACTCGTTCAAATCAAATCCTTGTAATCCTGGAAGGAACAAATGTGCCTCAGATCTACAAGATGCATCAAAACTTAGTCTGGGATGCGTGCTCGTACAGAAGGCGAGGGTGATATTCGTGCTTTAAGGCAGTGGAAGTAGTGCAAAGAACTATTCCATGCACAACCGAGGAATTATGGCAAGTGTGTCCACGTTAAAATCGTGACGATACTATCCCTAGGGCGTGGCGGCAAAATCTTCATGGATCACATGAACCTTAATATAGATGTTCACCCAGTGAGGTATAGGAATTGAGGAAGAGGTGTTGGGCTGAGCTGATCTAAGAGCATACTTTAATATTTTGGTAAGTCGCCTAGCTGGGGTAGTATCAGTTGTGATGATCGTTCGGAGCAAGAGATAATATTTGGGGATAGTTCTTGCAGAATATTGTGCGATTGGAGTCATGCTAGAGTTTGGTTAGTTGAGTTTGGATGGTGCTAGTGTAGATTTAGAAATAGTTGGATGGATTGAGTTGGAACACGAACGAATTTGAGTCTGGTGGGAAGATCGTCAGTGAAAAATTATCGTATTTGAGAATAGCGCTTATACGAATATATTGGAATGAGCGTCAGGATTAGTTCAATTAGGAGTGAAGTGAATGAATGCCTCAGATATAAAGATACCCTTGTAACTTGTCCAAATTCACTATCGTTAAGCTCGGCTGAATTGCTTGTATTTCAGGGATACCTTAAATATGTGTACGATCCAAAACTAAGCGATATGTGGAATTCGTATTGAGCTGTAAGGAGGATGTGAGAATATAAAGTTTGTGTGAGCGTTCGGCGCGATCAAGATATTGAGTCTGGATCAAGAGAATATAAGTTGCGTGGAGCACAATAGAGTTATAGATTGGGCAAGCGGCATGTGATAAGGAATGGATACTGGTTTGGTTCGAGGACGAACCTAATTCTAAGTTGTATATTATGTAATGTCCCGCAACTGTACGGTGTATTACGCTGAGTCGGATTGGATGAGGCAACAGCTGGTTATATTTTAATTTGTTGGATTTGGAAACAAGTATTTATTGAGTTAGTTTCATGTGCAGATTGCTAGCGGAGTCGATGGAAATCAGGTGTTTGTTTAGAACAGTACTGGGATAGCTGGATTAAAGCGATAATATCGTCTTCCTTAGTTCGATCGTCGGATGATTTGGAGAGCATGGCCTGCTCGTACGGTCATCCTAATTGAGTAGATCATAATTTATATCAGACCACGGGTTCAAGGGATCGACCGTATTGGCAAGGAAGGGTGCTTAACAGAATCAGACTTGGTGAGTGGGCTTTGTCCCTTCTCCTCTACTCCTTCATGCCTAATAATATGGAACACACGTAATGGCTTGAACACTTGGACTAGAACTTGGAAATCACTACACTTTTACGTGCATAGAGTGTACGTTATTTGGTTTGATATGATTTGTGGCTTGAGTTGGTTTTTGCATTGGGCAGTTGGAGCTTGAGTAGGTAGTTGGAGCTTGATTGGATCATCTTGGTTGGAATATCGAGGCACTTCGGACGGGCGAGCGAGCGTGCATCCGTGCACGAGTATCAGTTAGGCACTTTGTCAAACAAAGCGTGCAGTTGTGGTTCAAAATCGGATAACTGCATCGTTGAGGGCATTGTACCACTATTGGGGCATTGTGCCATGAAGTTTTCTGAGCGAGGGGTGTTGCACCAATTTGAGCATTTTGTCGAAGCGGCATAGTGCCTATGGGGATAACTTGAGATGGTGCCTTGGGATATAAGTTGGAGAAGGTTATGGATAGTTGGTTGGATAAGGCTAGGATCGTTTGGTGGGGTAAGAATGCTCGATTCTCTTATCATATCTACTTGGTGTCTGCATCGGTCACGGACAACCTTTTGCGCACAGGGTTTAGTTTCCTCGAACGGGAAGGCTCCGTGGTACCGGAACCGTTCGGCCATGGAGGAGACAAATGGTAACGTGCCTTGGGCGCGGTGCCGGCAGTTCGATACGACCAGGTGGGCTAGCTACTCAATGCTGGATAGGTAGAACTACAGTTGATTAGTCCTTTATGGCTTGGCCAGTGACTTCATATAGATAAGAGTTTGTTTGCTTTGCTTTGCTTTGGTTTGTGCTTTTGTAGGCGACTGTCACCTTGCCTCGGCAAGAGTGTGCATATCGATGATTGGATTAATAAGGCTTTGATTGTGGCTTGGTTTGAGGATGGATATTGAGGCTTGGATTATGGTTCGATAGGTTCACGTGTTGGTTGGATTTCAGTAGGACGATTTGCATGCTAGTTTCCTTTTGAGTTGGATATATATGTTGTATATAGACTTTAGTTGAATACTTGCATTTTAACCTGCTTTATAGTTTTTCTTAACATGTCATACATCTGCCATGAAAAGAATCTAGGATTCAAGTAGAAAGATCACCATATAACTGTTTGCATTAACTATCTACTTAGTATCGGTTTAGACGAGTGGGTTACCCCACTCATCAGTATGGCTGTGTACTGACCCACGTTTGTGGGAATTATTTCAGGTATGCAGGTGTAGTGATGATGCTTCGATATACGGAACATGATGTATGAACGATAAGTACCTTTGTCGGCAAGAGAAAGAGCAAGAGTGTTGCATCGCCTTTATGGCATTCTCCTTTGTAGCATTTTTAATTAGACCCTAACGAGAGCTTCGCTGTGTATACTTTGATGTGTGCTTGGTACACAATACTTGACTTTCACTATAACTTAGTTTTTTTGATGATAACTTTGATGTTTGACAATATCGCCTTGTGAGAGTGCAACTTCAGGCTCGTACGGCATCACGTCCCGATGAGAACGATTGTCCTACGGGAGTGCTAAAACGTGGTGATTCACGTTAAGCGGGGATTATAGAGCTTGCCAAAGATTGGAGCGTAACACTTTTGCTGATGAAGATAAGCTTCGGGGAGGTCTCATCACCTAGATTGACTTGAATAACCTTGTCCTCGGTAGGAGGTTCTTGTTGCTCAAATCATATCTTCCATTGTGAACCCAGGTGTTGGAGGACAGTATTTGTCTGCTGAAGTTGGAGTCACATACTAAAGATTCTGAAGAGTGTAAGCGCTCTTCATCTTCTTTATCTGAGCCCGATTGGGTTGTAGTAGGCATTACATATCCTAAGCCATGCTTAGTCTTATGATAGTAATCCCCAGGATTGCCCACAGGGGAGAGAAGTCGTAAAGGCGCCCTTCGGCCTTTGTCGTAGTTTAATCCTTCAGTAACCACCAGATTGTATCCCATCTTTAGGATAAGATGTAGGGCTTTCTATACAGGTAGAGTAGCATTCTGCCTATCTCGGATTTTGGTTCTACTTCCTTTGGCCGGCCTCACTGCCTCCTTGGTAGTACCAGACAACACACATCAGCTAATCATAGTGATCAGTCGAGAGCTGGTCTTGTAATGCCCACTCCGCGTCGGTATTATGTATCAGGTAAGTAGGCAGAACTTCGTTATCTGATTCTTGCATACCTTAATAATAACCTGAGTTTTTGCTTACAATATTTTTATAAGAGAATGATAGAACCTGCCTTACATGTTAATGAACGAACTCACCTAGCTTGTCTTTGAAATGATAAGTCTGCTTAACGAGAATCCTAAAACGCTTGTGTAAGAGTGCATGAACATGTTCACTATCGTCTATGCTCCGAGAGAACCATATCGTGCCTGAATGTGTTCAAATGATAAGTCGGATTGCCTCGCAACAACGATAACTGTTCTGATGGTTCGTCTCGTCTGCATACTAGAGTTTATTTAATAGTGTTCCATGCATTCGCATTGGTCAGACAATGGCTATTGGTGGAGAGCTGAACTGCATGCGTCATTAGCCACCATGGGTCACAGCTGCCAATAGCATCAGATGAATGAGTCATTGGTATGCTGGTCCAACAACTGCCGATCCTGAGATAATCGGGGACCGCCCTACATATAGCTAGCTTATTCTGTTGGCTTGGATAGATGGACTGCCCCTAAGATGTGCATGTGTGTCTAGCTATGCATTTGTCCCTAAAGTCTCACGAGACACGCTGCGCACACCCTAAAACAGAACAAACAGCTTGTCTTGCTTATTGTATATGAAACTTTGTTTCCAAAGAAGTTTTCATAACCAAGGTAATATGACTCTGCTATGAACTGCATGAAATGAACATAGGTAAAACTAGAAAGATCACTAGTAATGTAATATTTTATAACATGATTACTTAATGTTGGTTTTAGTGAATGTTTATTTCTGTTCAGTTATTTTATCTCACCAGTACTTATAAAAGTGCTGACCCACCACCAGTTTACTTGCTTGCAGGTACTAGATCGTCCGAGGTAGCGATAGGTGTGCCTCAGTCCCTAAGACCCGGAATCATGGTTTCGATTGTGCCCCGAGTTGCTATCGTATAAAGGGGCATAATGTATGTAACGAATGCCTTTGCAAATAGAACCCAAGTCCATCGATTTATCCCGAATACTCAGTTGGCTAAATGCATTGCATTACAACAAGTCCTTTTCTGTTGCTTACTCGATTGATGCAATGATAGCCAAACACAACTTAAACGATGAAGCCTTGTGCGGGCGCAACCCTAGACTCGCACGATATCACGTCCCGGTAATCGAACGGGCCATTCCTTCCTCGCACTCGCGGGACAAGCGCCGAGGCGCGGTGATTCGCGTCCGGTGCACTGAGGCGCGGTGATTCGCGTCCGGTTCAATCCGGTTACGGGGGCGGGGCGGTGGTCCAGCCGAGCGGCCCCTCGGTTCGCGGGGCCGGGGCGTGACAGGTCTGCCCAAAGAATAACCTATGCCTGTGTCTGTGTCTGAGCTACGCAGCGTAAGTGCACACTGATATCCAGGACTGAAGCTTCCATTCATTGACTATGCGGTCTATAAAAAATTTCCCGAGAACCCAAAGGGAGCCACATCAATCAGAAGACGTTCCCTCCGGTTCTATTACGATACAGCTACCAAAATATTGTATCGTGGTCCTACGATGGTCTTCTATTATGATGCCTATCGAATACAGAAGCAAAGTAGGCCCTCCTCGAAGCTGACAACTACGTCTGCGGCGGACACCAACCCGGCCCAAAGCTACAGGGCCGTCTTTTGAGAATGGGTTATTACTAGCTGATGATGGTAGCACCATTGAGTATGCGAGAAAATGCCAGACGTACCAAATCCATGCAGACTTCATCCACCAGTCCTTAGAATTTCTGTACCCAATGGTCGGATCTTGGTAGTTTGAAGCGTGGGGGGTGGACTTTATCTCACCAATTAGTCATCATTCTTCTAAAGGGCATCGGTTCATCCTGGCTATAACCGATTACCTCTTTAAATAGACAGAAGTTGTTCCAATCACTGAAGTAAAAATATCGAACATGATTATCTTCGTCAAGCATCACGTCATATATATCGCTTCGACTTGCCACGAAGGATTGTCCATAACAACGGTCCATAATTCGCAAGTAATGCGTTCTACCAATTTTGCGATAAAAATTGAATTCAGAATGTAGCGTCAATCGCATATAACCTGGCAGCAAATGGTCTAGCAGAAGCCTTCAATAAGACCATCATAAAGCTACTCAAAAATTGTGTGTCTTCCAATAAGCACGAATGGAACGAGAAGCTAGGTGAAATGTCTC
Organism: Iris macrosiphon; assembly: GCA_036927795.1. Lineage (NCBI taxonomy): Eukaryota > Viridiplantae > Streptophyta > Magnoliopsida > Asparagales > Iridaceae > Iris > Iris macrosiphon. Next base: position 191,774,485 of record JAYESA010000002.1, on the reverse strand, counting down.
TTGGCCTACCACATAACGGTCCAGACAGCTACTGGCAACACACATTTCTCTCTGGTGTACGAAAATGAAGCAGTCCTCCCGCTCGAGATCCAAATCCCTTCACTCCGAGTAGCCCTCTCCAACCAATTAACCATCGACGACAATCTCCACCGACGACTACAAGAGTTAGAAGCACTCAAAGAGAAACGTCTCTTAGCTCAACAGCGCATTGAGCTATACCAAGCGCGTCTCTCAAGAAGATCGATAGTGATGACCGACGGGTCAAGGAGAGAACCTTCTAAGTAGGAGACCTCATCCTAACCGTGAGAAGACCGATAGTGATGACCGACAAGACGGTCGGCAAATTCTAGCCTAAATGGGAGGGCCCGTTTAACGCGGAGTCTGTATTCTCCAACGGCGCCTACCGGCTAGTGAATCCCAATGGCTACTTGCTTGTGATGCATGTCAATGACAAGTTCCTAAAAAAGTACTATGTCTAAACTCTTCAGCGGGACAACCGAGACGTACATCTCTATACTCTTGGTGCTTCATCCCCAGTAAGTGCCTATGTGCAATATTTTTTTCCTTTTTTTACAAATTCCCGTAAAAGCCATCATCTGTATCCAAGAGTCCTGGATACGCGACAGATGATGGATCCTCAAAGTCTCCCTAGTGGAGCACTCCTCGGGTCCACTTGTACACTCCCACATGACCACTCAAAAACTAATTTTGTTAGATGCTAGCCATGTTCATATTGTCTCTGAGCTATCGTCCCACCAATCTCCCCAGTGGAGCAAACCTCGGGTCTATCTTCATTTTTGGATAGACCATACTCAACAAACTACTCCTTAGTGAGTATCTCGGACATTGGTTCGCGTCCATATTACCTCTGAACTACTGTCCTAATACTTCTTCCGGCTGAGTTTGTCATTTCCATATTATCTCTGAGAAAACCTCCCGAGTCTTGGCTATCGATCATCATGTCCATATTATCTCTAATATCGGTTTCCATCCCCACGTATCACCCGTACTCACCAAGGTACACCAACGGTGTTAAGTCAACAAAAACTGCCACATCCATATCACCTCTGGGAGGACTTGTTCCAAATATATTACTTGCACTAACATGCGCAAAAAGTAATGGGTCCACAAAAACTGCCACATCCATATCACCTCTGGCAGGGCTTGTTCCCATCTATTACTTGCACTAACATGCACAAAAAGTAATGGGTTCACAAAACCTATCGCGTCCATATTACCTCTAATAGAGATTATTTTTGAACTTATTACTTGCACCCTCATGCGCAATAAGTAATAGGTCCACCAAAGATCCCCAACGGAATATCTTTAAAAAGTTACGATATTGTATTACATTCATATTACCTTTAGTACGATACATAAAACTAACACAAATGAATTACAAAACAAATAGGGTAACTTTTATTTTTCTCCGCAAAGAGAGATTGAAAGCAAAACTATATTTGGGGAGATTATCAAGATCCCAAGCCCCAAGGCAAAATTAAGACACAAGAAGCAAAGGAGAATTACTGGTGCTGAGTCAAAGCGTAACTCTGCTATCCGCTCATAGAGACGAGCAATATGGCCATCCAGGCAACTCCGAGCCCAGAGCTCAACTTTTTGGGCCATAACCTCAAGATCCTCGTAGCAAGCCAAGGACTCATGTATGTCCTCTAGCTGTTGCACAAGAACCTCAACTCCAGGATATATATTAGTTCTTGCAATTCCTTTTCTTCAGCATTAATTGTCTGAAGATTATTTCTTTTGAACTGAGCTATTAGCTCTTTTATATCTTCTTTAGTAACTTTCAGGAGCCTTAGTTACTTTGAATTATTTTACCTCGGTAGGAGGTCTAATGGAGATATTAGTAGTCTCCTTTAAAGAAGATTTTCTAGAAAGATCCAAATATTTAATTACATTAAATTTATGCAATAAGTTATCCGAAGCATGTTCAATTCTGGTCAATTGTTGACCCATTACTTGGATATAAATATTTGTATAATTATTCTGTCGTAAGGCTTTCTGTAATTCTGTGATAATTGCTTCTTTATTGTCAATGTTCATAACGAAAGAAACAACATCAATTTTTTCTGTCGAATTCTTGACAGTGAGTTTAATTGACCCATTAGGTGGATACATTGATCTAGTAATACCACTGCTAGATCCAACATCGGTATTCCAGACTTTATAATATTTTTCTAACACATTAATTTGTGTTACTTCTGTATCCACATAATTCTGAATAAACCAGTCAGCGATATATATATATATATATATATATATATATATATATATATATATATATATATATATATATATTATTGTTCGTATGGAAGAAAGCCAAAGGAAGAAAGTGTTAGACATGGAAGCCAAATGGATATCTTGGATATCAACTCTAAAATTGAAAGTACCACGCATTGCCAAAAAATCCCATCGATAGACAAACTCATTTCTTCCAAATTTTGGAAGAGTGCCAAATTTTAATATAGTTTCCAAAATAAGAAAATCCAAGGTTTCCAAGATTTTTTTTTGGTTGTCCATCAATTTTAGGAGAAATAGGAATTTTAATATTTTCTTTTTTGTTCGGAAGAATGTCCCGGAAGCTGGTGGTTTACAATGTTTCTGTTTTGTGTTAAGTTAAAAGAGCAAAGATAGAAATAGATTACGGTAAATTTACGTTAAGTATATAATCCAAATATTCTTGATAATTAGATTGTACAAACGTATTAGATAATAGTAAGCTAAGAATTTATGTAAAATATATAATCTAAATATTCTTGATATTTGGATTATATAATAGTATAGATAATAGTATCCAGGAAAACACAGTACAAAAAAAGACATAGGAAATTGATTAATTTTTCATGTAAACATTCTCTTTATACTCACATGCACTCTTTGTACATCTCCATGTTTCAAAGCACGTAAAAGAGACCAACATTATCAGTTGCACTCTCGGTCTTTTAAGAATGATTTCGTTTTCTTAGAAAAGTAAAAAAATGTAAAATAACAAAATACGAAATCATTCTTTAAAAACAGAAAAAAAAAATTAAGAACATGAAGAAAAGAATATTATAAAAACCCAAAACAAATAAAAAATTCTTAAAAAATGAAAAAGACAATAAACCAAAAAAAAAAAATTGTAAGACAAATTGTTTATCTAGATATTTTTAATTTCTGACCATAAAATTTTGTAACTTAAACTAAACATGGAATAGAATTTCCCACTAAGATTTATGAAAGGACAAAAAAAAATAGCGTACCAAATGTCCCATAACATAACGGATATGATTCCTTTGATAGACAAATTATTTATCCCAGTATTAATAATTTCCGAAAATAATTTTTTATACGCAACGACTTTGACCTAATTTCGTGCAGCCTGTTACCGGCGTATTTTCACGTGTTTGCCATCTACCCGCAACTAAGAGGTAAAAGTCAGGACACGGCACTCACTCTCAAGCGTCGTCAATTTTGAGGATCTGTAGTCCATAAGAATGCTTCAACTTACTCAAATAAATACAAGAAGCATAACCTTAGGCTTCCCAGTACAAGCAAGCAGCAGCAGCAGTTTAGAGGTAAGTACCGATCACCACTACTGAAAAATTAATTAGTCAGCTATATATGGAGATGGAGGGAGCAGGAAAGAGGGCGCCCAAGGCTATCGTGGTCGGCGGGAGCATCTCCGGCCTATCGTGCGCCCACGCACTGATCGGTGCCGGGTGGGACGTTACGGTCATTGAGAAGACGATGTCCGCACCGACTGGCAGCCCGTCCGGAGCGGGTCTCGGCCTGGAGCGGCAGTCCGTCGAGGTCGTCAACCGCTGGCTGGGCGATCCCTCCATCATCCGTGACATTGAGTTCGGCATAGCTGCAGTAGTGGTACGCACTTTTCTTATATATATTCGTCGCTTCATCAAAAACTCTAGAGATGGTTAATTACGATGATGATCATTGAAATGACTTTGACTTAATATCCTTAGCACCAAACCTACGACAAGGAGAAGAAGGCTATCCAGACTCTAAGTAGACACTCGTATGATAACATCTCACGTTCGAATGTCCACTGGACCGATCTCCACTCCGTCATACGCAGAGCACTGCCGTCAAACGTCGTTCTCTGGGGCCACAGATTCCTCTCTTTCTACAGTTCTGACGGAGGATCGGTTAAAGTCGAAGCCAAAAATCTGAGAACCGATGAGACAGTAGAGTTCGAGGGGGATCTGCTCGTAGCAGCTGATGGTGGTATGTCTGCTATCCGTCAGCATTTTCTTGCTGATCACAAGATGAGGTCAGTAAAGCAATCAGTGGTGCTTATATATTCTTTGGCTAACAGTCTTTTCAGAGTACTTACTCATTTGCAGTCTATCAATATAATTCTGCTATTCGTCATAGAAAAAATTTGGATAATACCATCTTCCGTTATATAATATCTAACATAACAAATTTTAAACCAAACAAATTAATCACAAAAAAAAAATATATATATTAATATTACTTTTAATTTGAATGTTAATGTTAAATTTTGTCATGACTTATGCCAAATAATGAGAGATGATATCATCCAAAAATGTTTGGATGAAGAATAGTATTTTTGTTATCAATATATCCTCCCTGAAATTCTGTTTTCACCTTCTTGCAACCTCAGGTACTCCGGTTACTCAGCATGGAGAGGTGTCTTCGACTACTCTGACGTCGAACAAGTAGACGCAGTTATCGGCATACGAAGAGCATATCCGGAAATAGAAAACTGTGTGTACTTCGACTATGCAGACGGGAACCATTGCGTATTCTTCCAAATCAACAGCAACAGGCTCAACTGGCTCTGGTACTTCAACACGCCCGAGTCTGGTAGAGAGGTATCGAACTATTTCTTTCCATTATTTCCCTCGATCGACCAAATGATATATAAATCTTTTTGTTATAGTACGTTAATTATCTAGTTCACAACAAAATGATCATAGGGAACCTCCGTGACGAAGAAAGTAAACGAAGAAATGATCAAGGAGATGCACAAAGAGGCGAGAAGGATATGGAATCCCGAACTGGCTGAGCTCATGAAGGAAACCAAGGCACCATTCATCAATCTTATTTATGACAGTGATCCTCTGCCCCAACTAGTCTGGGACAATGTGGTGCTGATAGGAGACGCAGCTCACCCGACAACTCCTCATTCTGGCATGAGCACCAACATGTCGATCCTCGATGCTGAGGTGTTAGGGCTCTGTGTCAAGAAGTGGGGAGCGGAGAACCTGTCCAAGGCTTTGGAGGAGTATCAATCGATACGACTTCCTATCGTGTCAAAAATTGTCCTGCAGACACGGGAGCTGGGGCGTTTCAAGCAAGGCTTGTCCGTTTCCGATGGTAAATCGTTTCGTTTCAATGAAGCAAATGAGTCAGATAAGCTTCCACTTGGGATTATACCGTCGCAAGAGCCTATCACTGCTGCCAAGTGATTTATATATGTTTCGGTCAACTCATTGCAAAATTTAGGTATTTGCATATGAAAAAAATAAGTGTAAGCTTTATGTGATACATGTTTGTTGGTAAAAACAATTTTCTTGAACTAGTTTACAACGGGATTACACAGTAAAGATTAATACAATATTATGAAAAGAAGTCAAGATTCTGAGGAGATGGGGCGATGGAGGTCGGATCAGATCGAGCGATCTCTTTACTCTGTTGACTATCGGACATAACTATGTGGATGAAAAATATTGAGCCAGTAGGAGATTAGTGTCGAGACTAATGTCTGTTATCGCGTTGGTCGTCCTTGATAATTGTGAGTGACAGATATTTATAGAAGAATGACCTACTATCGACGGTTGTACTTGACTTCTCTACAACGTCGAGATGTAGGCGGGAAGAAGCAGATGAGTGGGAAGCTTCCATAGGCGATCGTGACCTATAATGGAGATAACAGCTTTTTCTAAAGTCATTTTTCACATAAGGGGAGACAGAAAGGTTGGCCAAGGAGAATGACACGCCCCAGTCCCAAAATACCAAGGGACTAGCCACGTGGCAATGGCCAGCAGCACAACTCCAATGGACAAACCTATAATAAATATAAATGCAGTCTACACCATCTATCACAGAATAATTCTAATCTCATCCACAGAAAGAAATATAACTAAATATGATAGACTAAAATAGATAAAGAAAATAGTCCATCATTAAGTCAACATAAGTAGTGTCTCGGGGAACAACCCGATAAAATAAGTCAATACATAAGTCCATGAGACAATATATGAAATAACTGGAAGCATAAATAACTGAGTATGTAACAGAATACTCAGAAGAAATCCTCTGGCACAACCTCGTCTTCTGGTGCCAGTACTGCTCCAACATCATCTCATGTCCCGTATATCTCGGGGTATTCTTCCTCTGTTGTACCTGGGAACATAATTCGGATTCAGGTCCTCAGGGGACTTAGCAAGGTACAAGAATAACTCAAGCCAAATAAAATACAGTATAAAAATAGGTCCTCAGGACAAACTATGTAACCAACTAAGTGAAATGCAAATGAGAGCATCACTAGTACTCAGGCTGAAATCACTACAAGTTCTGTGTTGGAGAGCCGGTAGCACTAATATCACGTAATGGGCCAAGCTCTGGAAAAAGACTAAAGCACCTCAATAATAAAGTATATATGTATATAATCAGCCTGTAGCCTGTGTGTCTCTCCCCACCCAATGTAATCACACGTCTCATGTCCACGATGTCTCATGTCCATAACACGCAAGGTCATGACCTCTAGCTAGTACAACGAGTCATAATAATATCTATGTATATGCAAGTCTTATGTCACGAATCCTGTAAGCCTATACAGAATCACCATGAATAACTCAGAAAAGATTATGTCACATGAATAGTGTCAAGTGTCCTATGGTATGAAGTACTTGGTAAAGCAAGCACGAATATATATAGGATCGTAGTATCAACTCTCTAAGTAACGTTACACGACTCCGCGTACGGCGTCGACACCCGAATCTTGTTCGGAAGTTAAGCAACGTCTCACGGTGCTAGGTTGAACAGGTACAACACAGAAGTATATAGAAATAACTCAAGCAAAATAATATCACAAGATCTACTGCAAGTTGGCAAGGTACACTTGTCTGTGTTTTGAGCTCCGTCAGTTATTTCGATATAAGTGGAATCTCTATGTACGCCTCCGGATGCTAAAATAAACATCACCATTGCTCTCAGAATACTTGAAATAGCTAAGATTGACTACTCATAAGTCCAATTTGGACACAGGGACAGAATTGACAATTTCTGGTCAAAGCGGGGTCCACATGTGGCCCACTTCGCACCGAAAAATATGCCAGAGACAAAGTTCTCCAAATTTGTCAAAATTTGTGTCTACGAGTCCAGAACGATAACACAAAACCAACAGAACGTCCAGAATTGGATTTCGATTAGCCGGTCACGAAATCGTCCGTCAAGTAGAACGGTGGGGCCCACGAAATTGTATTTTGTGAACGTTCTCAGAATCGAAACAAACTTGGGTCACAGGACCAGCGTAATATTGTGAATCCGATGGCGCAAGTTTCGTAGTGAAACGACTGACACACACGAAATTATGACTAGTGTCAGAACAGGCCGATACGGGCTTTTCGACGGATACGCGTTGATTCCGGTGTGCACGCACATCCAAATCAACTTTTGTAAAATTTTATACGTCCGCGTTGACGATACGCGTCTTTTGGTGTAATTCACACACGATGAAGTTGCCTCGTTTAGCAGGACGTACTCCGTTTTGGAAAATTTTGGTTTTAAGAAACCAAGTTTTTGACAGATTTCAACAGCAAATAAAACACAGCATACATCGAATTAAAATAAATTAATTGAAGAGATTAAAACTTGTTTATGTTTTCTAAATTATTGTTCAAGTAAAATTTAAAAATATTAACTAGATTGGAAGAAATCAGCCATGAACATGGATGATTGGAACAATTTCTGAACTACAAACTGGGTCATTTTTTTTATGTTTTGCGTCGCAAATTGTGATCGACACAGGACACGATACACCGAACTAATTATACAGGGTTCAAGAGGGTCATGTGGTCTTTACATAGGATTCGATGGATCGATATTTAGTTAACTGTACAGAGAGTTACAGGGGCTAGAAGATGGGTACCTCGCTGTGTGTTGTGCTCAGGATGTCGGAGCGTCTACTTTGTGGTGGCGTACGGCGACGGTCCGTCGGCGGCGGCGGTCGGGGCTCGTCAGGACTGGAAGAGGAGTTGATAGTGGTGGTGGTGGTGGTCAGCTAGGCTAGGCTTTTTATAGGATGGTGCGAAGGGAGTTACAAGGAGATGAAGAAGAGGGGTCGGGGAGATTTCGGGAAGAAGAAGAGATGGGGTTGGGGGTTTCGTTGCTGTTACAGTAGATGGGTGGTTGGTGGGTTTGGATTGTAGGGTTACGGGTTGCGGGATCGGGTATGAGATCCGGGTTCGGTTAGTTTGGTTTGGGATGGTTCGGTTTGGGTTGGTTTGTGTTGGTTTATTTAAAACAATAAATACATATATGCATATATAGCCATTAAAAATAGTTTTGGACCTCAATAAATTTCAAAAAAAATAAAACAATACTCGAATATTAGTTGTACACCCAAAAATATATTTTTTGTACTATTTTAATAGTTAATTTAATACACAAAAATATAAATCCATGAACGAACATTTACTATAATTAGCTAAAAATTACAGAAAAATCTTCCTTAATCTCAAAAATTCATAATTCTAATAAAATTAAATTCAAAAAAATTAGGGTATTTATAATCTACCCACCTTAAAAGAATTACGTCCTCGCAATTAAGAAAATAAAACCTAATTGGTCAAGAAAGGTTTGCTCCAGAAGAGATGACGCGGTTGTAAGACATGTTTGTTGAAGCACAACATAAATGATAAGGGACCATGAACAAGAGTGTCACGTCCCAGTCCCAAAATGCCGAGGGACTGAGCACGTGCGCAATGTCCAGCAGCACGCACCGATGGACAACCCAATTTAATGGATCCATCAGGGCATGCTTAAGCTGTAGTCTAACAGGAATTAGGGCAATTGTTACATGTCTCAGGTTATTCTAATCTCATCCACAACAGATAATCACAGATGAAATGACAGAGTAATGCAAATAGAAATAACTGTCAAATCTCAATAAATTCCTCGAAAAACAATCCGAGAATATGTCTGGTACAACAATGCAAATAGACAGGAAATAAAGGAATTGGAAATAGAAACAGAAATAACTGACTATATACAGCCAATGCTCAGGAGAAATCCTCTGGTACGATCTCGTCCTCAGGTCCTGGTACAGCTCCTGGAAGTGCTCCTGTACGGTGTAGCTCTGGATGGATCTCTTCGGCTATACCTGGGGACATAGTCCATTCCAGGTCCTCAGGGGACATAACAAGGTACAGATAATACAAGCCAAAATAAATACAGTGCAGAAGTTAATGAAACAGCAGGGTAAACTATGTAACCAGCTAAGTGAAATGCAAGATAAGAGCAGCACTAGAACTCAGGCTGAAACTACTACAAGCTCTGTGTCGGGGAGCCGGTAGCAGTGATATCATGTGGTTGTCTAGCTCGTAGTGAGACTTAAGACGCCGGCATAATATAACATCAACCTGTAGCCTGTGTGTCTCTCCCCACCCAATGTAACCACGCAAGCCATGACCATAACGTCTCATGTCCATGCCAGCAGGATTATAGCTAATGCAACAAGTCATAATGTCTATAAATAAAATATCTCTGTCAAGTCATGTATCCTATACAGAATCACCATGAATATCTCAGGAAGACTCTGTCTCATGAATAGTGTCAAGTGTCCTGGGTTCTGGAGTACTTGATAAGACAAGTACCAAGAGTAAGGGTATCGAATGTCCATCTCTAATGATGTACCCAACTCCGCGTACGGGGTTGGCACCCGACTGTGATCGGATACTAAGTACATCACACGTTTCCTAGGTTAAGCAGTTTAAACAAGTTACATTTAATTCCACCAGAAATCAAGTAAAGTACTATGTCAAGAATTACTGAGAATTGGCAAGCTTTACTTGCCCACTAATGCATAATTAAGTCCAGAAATTAAATAGCAAGCTGCAGGGTTTGGCAAGGTACACTTGCCTGTGGTTCCGGCTCTGATTGCAGCTCTGACTTCGGTTGGATTTGCAGGCGGTACTCCGTTTGCTGAAACAAACATCACCATTAGATCCAGAAAATATCAATCAGCTAGAAACGCCTGTCCTTGGGTCCAATTTGGAGACAAGGGCAAAAACGACAGTTTCGGGTCAAAACGGGATCCACATGTGGGCCCGCTTTGCACCGAAAATGCGTCAGGGTCAAAGATCTCCAAATTCACCAAACTTAGTGTCAACAGGTCAGGAACGATGATATGAACCCAACGGAACTTCCAGAATTGGATTTCGATGAGCCGAACCCAAAATCGCCCGTCGAGCGGGGCCTGTGGGGCCCACGACACGCGATTTCGTCAATATTCTCAGAATTGAACCAAACTTGGGTCACAGGACCAGCATATCGCTACGAGTCCGTTGGCACAAGTTTCGTTTCAATCCGACGTGTGTACACAAAGTTAGGGCAATTTGCAGAAAAGTCGGATACGGGGCGATGTCCGCGGATACGCGTTGATTCCGGTGTGCACGCACATCCGAATCAGCTTCTGCAAAATCCCACACGTCCGTATCGACGATGCGCACGTATCTGTGAAGACCGCGCGCGACCAAGTCGTCCCGTTTGGCAGGGCGCACTCAGTTCCGGGGTGAAACAGGGTCTGGTTTTTTTCCTGTTTTTGGATCGCGGTGTGCGATCACCACAGGACGCGATGCCCCGAACGGTTTGTCCGGGCACCGAGAGGGTCACACAGGCTTCGCAACGCAATTTGCGGAAACGAAAACGGAGCTACGAGCGAAAAGATACACGCACCTGAAGGGGACCCAAAAACAGGGTCGAATCGTGTCCGACACGTGTCGGACACAGGGGAAGAATCTAGGGTTAGGGTTTCGGATTCGGCTGAGCTCCGGCGAGGGGAGGCGCTGGGCGGCCGGGCTGAGGCGGAGGGGGCCGGGGACAGCGCGGCGAGGCGGCGGCCCGGCTCGCGGCGGCGCTGCCCTAGCTGTTGCTGCTGCTGAGGTGGCCGTCGCCGGAGACGAAGGGGGAGGGGAGGAGGAGAGCGGCGAGGCGCGGAGGAGGAGAGCCTGGGCGGGGCTGGGCGGCGTCGGCCGGGCTGTGGTCGACGCTCAGGGCGGAGGGGAGGAGGAGCCGAGGGGTTTAATAGGCCGGGGAGGGCCGATCAAGGCGGAGGGGAGGCCGGGTGAGGCGGTGACGTGGGGGTCGTGGACGAGGGGCCGGCCGGAGCGGGCGGCGCGCCGGGCGGGGCGGCGCACGATGCGGGGAGGGGCGCTCGGTCGTGCGGGTGAGAGAGAGGGGTCGGGTCGGGTCTGGCGGATCCGACCCGACCCGCTAGGGTGCTAGGCCGGGCTCGGGCCCAATGGGCCGGGCCGGGCTGCGGAAATGGGCCGGGGCAAATAAAAACAATAGTAATAATAATAATAAATAAATAAATAACAGTTAATTAATTAATAATTAATTTAAAATAGTTTTTAGGTATTTAAAAATAGGTCCGGGGTCCAATAAATTTCAGGAAAATTGTCCTAAGTCCAGTTTTTCATTTTACATCCAAAAATATTATTTTCATAATATTTTAATACTATTTAACATCAATTAAAAATCATTTGATAATTAAAACCCTGTGTTTAAATTACAGATAAATCCCAGAAAATTCCAAAAAATTAGGAAAAACCAGTTTTTAAAATTTTGAAAAATCAGGGGGTTTACAAAGAGAAAAAACAAGAGGAAGGGTAAGTGTTTTGTTCAAGCAGAACACGTAGGGAAGCAATAAAAACTTTTTTCTAGGCAATGAGAGATAAGTAACTCAAGAGTAAAGGAGCCTGGTTAGACCGAAGATCAACTACAGCTTATGAAAACTTGGGTACCACTGACATCTTACTAATCTAGACTAAAAAGTTTATGCTAACATAATACTAGGTATAGGCTAGGGAATGAAACTAACAGGCACATGCTAAAGTATTACTAGGAATATTCGCTATTATAGCTAGCTATGATAAAACTAAATCTTACTCATATTCGTTAATCCTTGAGTCTATGCCTCCTCCACTGTCATCTCAAAAGTCTGTCCACATCTTTGTGGTGGTGCCCTCTGCTGTTGCTGGGCCTGTTGGAAGAGTGTTGCCTGTGGTGCCAAGGGTGGCCTCGGCTAATATCCTTCCGGTGCTGGTAAAGCTTGTCGGTTTACCATTGGTGTTCCCTCTCGACGCTCAGGGCAATCCTTGGCTGAATATTGGTTGGATCCGCAAATCAAGCATAATTCCAACTTGCGTCTGCACTCGCTCTCGTAATGACCTCGCTTGCCACAATATTGACATACAGGCAGTGCCTGCGGAGCTGCTCTGGGTAGCTGGTTCATGTGAGGTCTCTTTGCAGCTTCTCCATATGGTGCTCTAGCTGGTGGTGATGTGAATGGCCATTTCTGGCTGGACTCTCTCCTAGTGACGTACTCCATGCGTCGGGCTGCAGCAAGGACGTACGTATAAGAAGTAGAAGCAACGAAGCCGATTAATCTCTGTAGCTCAAAGCTAAGTCCGTCGAAAAACTTCTCCGCCTTCTTCTCTTCTGTCGGAATTAGAGTAGGGGCGAAGTGACTCAAACGGATGAACTCCGTATTGTACTCTTCTACCATCATGTTGTATTGAATGAGGCGATTAAACTTATCCCTAAGTTCCACTCTGGCAATGGCTGGAATGTACATCTCTTGGAAAAATCTAAAGAACTCCTCCCAAGTGACTTAGTCTGGTCCGAGCCGTCTCTCCTCAGATTGCCACCAGTGATGTGCATTGTCCGTCAACTGCATCCTGACGGCAGTCATCCAACGCTCCCTCGGAAGCTCAGCTGCTTCTAATTGGTGTTGAGTGTTTATGAGCCACTCATGAACTTCAGTGGGCTACTCCTTGCCTAAAAAGATACGGGACATCAACTGGTGAAAAACAGAGATAGATCCCGTCGATGGCCGTCTAGCTGGTGGGTTCTCCTGCTCCAGTGCGGTCACTATACTATTTTTTAGGTTCTCTGCCTCGTGACGCTGAGCCTCTTGATAAACCTGTTGTTGGGCCTGCATCATTGCGTAGAATATTTGGAACATCTGTTGTCTGTCCATAGACTGTCCTGGTGGAAAAACGGGCATTGGTGGAGTAAACTGCGGCGGTGGTGGAATATCGTCTCGCCGGAACCTCGAGGCGTGCTGATCTGCTTGATTGCTTTATTGAGTGGATGCATCTTCACCCAATGGTGTTACCCCATCGTCGTAGGTGATCATAATACCTTGTGGTATACCTACAGAAGTCTCGTCGTTAGCTCGTGGATCCATTACTCTGCATTCAAAGTAAACTATGAGAGGCGCACAGAGGAATCAAGGCAGGATGCAAGTCAAAAAATTATTTTGAAGTCAATATAGAGGTCAAGAACAGATCAACAAGTGGATAAGATCCTATAATTTATCCTATCCTAACCGCAGGCTTGCTCGGTTCCTAAGTTGAAACCGAAGCAATATAGTCGTTGACCTGCATGGGCCACCACAAAAATCATATCACGCCCCAATCCCAAAATACCGAGGGACTAGCCACGTGGCAATGGCCAGCAGCACAACTCCAATGGACAAACCTAATTTAATGGACCCGTTATAGTACACTTGCATGACAGGTTTTCTAGTTCATATATCTGTCTGTTTTTACATGCTTCTCTGTATTCTTTCTTGTCTTTCATTATTTCTTTATTTAACTGTTCATCTATGATGTACCATATTCTATTATTATATGCTCATCAAGTATTTCATAACTATTTATTGTTCATAGTACTTGCCAATTAACTGAAACTGCTATTGGGTTGTACTCGTTCTATCCTGACTGGGTAAACATTTTTAGGTGACTTGCTATCTTGCTCATTGAATTTTGTTGGAGATCGAGATGCTTTTGGAGGCCAATATTAGAATTTAGATAATTTAGCAACTTCTTTGGATTTGATGTTTAACGGGTTTGTTTCCGAGTTATGATTTATTAATAAATTGAGAATATTGTAAAACTATATAAATGTTATGAATGAGCAATAGATTTGAATTTGTGATTAAATATTATCTATTTGGATTGATGGACCATTGTTATCATAGACAGTTACTACCGTCGATGCTGCGGCGTAGGCTGGGCTTGGCCACGTACTCATATCCGAAAAGCGGGTGCGGGTCGTGACACTTAGGCTTGCACGGCATCACGTCCGTGCGAGTACGGTCGGTCCCGCAAGGATCCAAGCGAGGACGAACGGCCCTGCGGGATCGGGACGTGACATAAGCAATTTGGCTTATTCGGTTTGTTCGGTTGGAATATTTCTATTGTTAATGTTCCGGGTCCTATGTTAGGATCGTGGTTAAATTACATTAAAAGTTGTAATTTTTATACACACATTTGTTGTATTTCAAAGTTACGTCCAAAGTTGGACTAGTTGTTAAATTATCAAAGTTGGACTTAAAAACATATATATATATATATATATATATATATATATATATATATATATATATATATATATATATATAATTGTTGTTTTCAAATAAATGCATTCTTAATCACAAAATATGCATAAATTTGAGAATATTTACATAATTATAAAAGTTTTATTCGGTTTTCGGTTTTTGATCGAAATCGAAATCTAAAATTGAAACCGAAACCAAATAAAAAAATTTAGTATTTTCAAAATCGAAACTAAACCGAATATTTTTCAAACCGAATCAAATCTCTCATTTGGTTTGGTTTGATTTAATTTTCGGCCCGAAACTGAATAATGCTCACCCCTATCCGCGACTACCCGTGCTACTTTACAATGTTCAATTTGTTTCAATTGTGAATTATTTACGTACGGTTGCTTTAACATATATTAAGTTTTTACTTTGGATGAATTTATAGTGTTTTATACTCGTATTAATGGTGATTTAATGGTTTTACTTTTATTAATGCCGTAAAGGATAAATTTAGTCTACAACAACAATCACACACA
Organism: Iris macrosiphon; assembly: GCA_036927795.1. NCBI lineage: Eukaryota > Viridiplantae > Streptophyta > Magnoliopsida > Asparagales > Iridaceae > Iris > Iris macrosiphon. The sequence goes on along the minus strand of JAYESA010000002.1, from coordinate 191,759,347 downwards.
CATGTTCTTATTACACAAAGTGGATCTTTGAATAATAATAAAGAGGATAACAAATTAAAAATTATAATCTCAATGCAACAAGCAACTTAGGACCCGTTTGGTTCCTAATTAATTTTTTATTTTTTTTATTTTTTATTGGTTTACTTTTATATTTTATGTTGTATTTTTTTTTAAACATTATTAACTTAAAACTCAATTACATTACATGGTAGATCAAACATATGAATGCAATTGACATTACATTGTATTGTTTGATTACATATTCCAACCAAATATGATAATATAATTATAATTTAATTACATTACAAATTTAGTTACATTATAAATCAAAATTTATTATGATTACGATTACATTACGGTGAACCAAACGATCCTAAGTTCATATTGCTTAGAATTGAAACAAAGAATGAAACAAACAATTTAAGGTAGTACCGTATAATGACTTTGGTTTGAAATTTGCTTCGTTATTATATTTGCAATTGGGACAAAAATTAATTAGGAGGGAATCATGATTTCATGACGAAAACCAATACTAATGACTGATTTTATTTTAAATAAAAATTAAAGGAATCACAAAATAGTATTACTAGAGTATTGGGGAGAAATTAGTGGAAAATAGAGAGGAAGCACAATAACGTTGGGACATTATCCATTAAAAAAAGTACCCAAAAATTGAAAGCACATGGTTTGTAAGTAGCCGTTAGGGAACCCACGCGGACAGACGCGCCCCTTTCTAGCTTGGGATCCAACGGCTACTATTAACTAGCCGTTGCGTTTTAAACCTTTGCTCTGCCCTCCCTAAAGACACATTTCCGCTCTTCTATCCTTTTGTTGTTCTCTCCTCTGGTTCAAATCAAGAGTAGAAACCATTGAATCAACAAAGTAACAACACATACAGAGAGAGAGAGAGAGAGAGAGAGAGAGAGAGTTCTTCCCTGCTCTAGCTCTCTCCATCACAAGAACTCAAGAATCAAGGTTTGTCGATTCTTTGATGTGAAAATTTGAATTTTCTTTGTTTTTTTGTTTTTTTGAATGGTTCTTGATACATTGCTCCTTGTTTTTATCTTTGGATTGCAGATGATGGAGGAGGCCATACAGAAAAGAGGCGTCGATGTCGCAAAGCCGGCAGCAGCGGGCTTTCGAGGTTTCTTTTTATCAATCATATCAATCAAGATTTTGATCCATCCCTAGATAATGATCAGTACTTTCTTTTTCTTCTTCTTTTTTGAACTTTTTTTTCCAGAGGCTGGGAATAGGAGGGCACTGAGGGACATAAGAAACGTGGTTGGGTCTCGCCCATATCCTTGTGCAGTGACCAAGAGGTACTTGCCTTTTAGTTATTGTTCGTGTCTGTGTCATGTCGTGTCTGTATCTTGTCGTGTTGTAATATTGTGCCCAATATTTAATCTTCTCTCTCTTTGATCTTTTTTGTAGCAAGAGGGGGCTAGATGAGAAGAACCCCATCTTCGAGACACGAAGGCCTGTGACAAGGTTCTAAAGAAACCCCACAATGATTTGCCTACTGTTTCTGTTACAATTATTTTGGTTGGCTAAAATTTGTTGTGTGATTTTTGTTTGTTAGGAAATTTTCTGCTTCCTTAGCAAATAAATCACAATCACAATCTTGTGTCGAGGTGCTTGCGCCCATCGGGCACGAGAGACAGCACAAGAAGCCGTCTGTGACGGGTTCGAACGGTTCAGATAGTTTCAGTGCGATCGATGTGGAGAGCGATGGTGACTTGCCGTTGCCGATGGTTGAGGAGAAAATGGTTTGCTTTTTTTTTTATATTATTATTATCAATTCAAACTTAATACTTGACAAGTTGTTCTTCTTGGTTACTTTTTGAATGTTGATTTGTGAGTTGATGGGATTTTTTTCTGGTAGGATTATGAGCTCAAGGAGGTGGAGATGGAGGATCTAGTGATGGAAAGCGTACCGGATATAGACAGCCACGATTTGAAGAATCCGTTGGCCGTGGTCGAGTATGTGGAAGACATACACAACTTCTACAAAAGAGCAGAGGTGAAGTTCTGTCCCCTTTCTATGCATAAATGAACTTGATTGTTGTAGCCATAAGTAATACTTATTTATCGAAGGTCTTGAAAGACTTGTAACATTTGTAATTTATGATTCTGGTTCAAACAAACTGATGAAACTTAGCGTGAATAAACAAAGTTATGCATCCTTTTATGGGTTCAAACATCTTAATTTTCACTGCAACCTTGAGGCCTAGGACTTTGAGCTTCATAGAATTATGAAATCCAAGATGTATTTTTTGAGGGAAAACGGTATGATGCCCACCCTTAGGGGTGACCGCGGCTGGCCAGCGCCCATTGCCCCCCCCTTCCCCCCCCCCCCCCCCCCCCCCCACCCACCCACCTGCATTCACGGACCCCACGCCGACCTCCCTTCCAATGGCCGGCCGCCACGTGGGCTCAGGCCGGCCACGGTCACCCCTAAAGGCGGGCAACGTAGCAGGGTTCATTTTTGAGTCGATCAAGTTTGGTAATTTCAACTTGATACTCTCAATTATTCAAGTTTTTCAACTTGATATCCTAACCTAATATCCTAACAGTATTAACAGAAAATTCTAAATGACAAAAGTACCCTCTCTGGTCACTTATAATACTTCAGGCAAGAGAATGAGAATAATTTGATCCAAAAATATTTATTTTTGCTGAAACTAAAAATAACCCAAAATCGGCTGAGGGTATCGACTTAAAAATATTCAGGATACTTTAGACAAGAGAAAGAGAATAATTTGATCCAAAAATATTTATTTTTGTTGAAACGAAAAATAACCCAAAATCGGCTGAGGGTATCGACTTAAAAATATTCAGGATACGATATTAAAGTTTATGGTATCAAATTGAAAAACTTATAAATTAAGCCATCAAGTTTGGATGTTTCTTTAGAACTATGAAAACGTGAAAGTATACATAGATGCAAACTGGTTTAAATTTTGGTAGTTTGATGCCACCATTTCTATGTAGATCCACAACGTTCAATGGTTGTTTAGTTTCTTTCTTTGTTCGCGCAGGAATCTGGCCGCGTAAGTCCAGATTACATGACCAGCCAGTTCGACATTAACGAGAAGATGCGAGCTATTCTCATTGACTGGCTGATAGAGGTATATATAGAGAACATGGATGAAACATACCAAGTTGAAGTTTCTAAGCTCTTCTTTCTTCTCTCTCTGTCAGGTCCATTACAAGTTCGAGCTCATGGACGAGACCCTGTTTCTCACTGTCAACATTATAGACCGATTCCTATCGAGACAGACAGTTGTGAGGAAGAAGCTTCAGCTGGTCGGAGTGACGGCAATGCTCCTCGCCTGCAAATACGAGGAAGTGTCGGTCCCGGTAGTGGAGGACTTGATTCTGATCTCCGACAGAGCTTACAGCAGAGAAGAGGTCCTTCAGATGGAGTGGGCGATGGTGAATGCTCTAAAATTCGACATGTCCGTTCCAACGCCGTACGTCTTCATGAGGAGGTTCCTGAAGGCGGCTGCCGAGTCCAGCAAGGAGCTGGAGCTGGAGCTTCTCTCCTTCTTCATCGTCGAGCTGTGTCTCGTCGAGTACGAAATGCTCAGGTTCCGGCCGTCGCTGCTGGCAGCTGCTGCCATCTACACTGCTCAGTGCACCCTGAAAGGATTCAGGAATTGGACCAAGACTGCTGAGCTGCATACAACCTACACAGAGGACCAGCTTCTGTGAGTATATATATACTCTTTTTTGATTGGTTTGGCATTGGGTTTCGTTGGTTTGATGGTTTGGCACTGACAAACCAACCAAATCTAATGACAAATCGAATCTGAACAAACCAAACTAACTAAACAAACTAAACAAAAACAAAAGCCAATCTCAACCAACAAAACCAAACCGGAAAAAAAAAAAAAATCAAAATGCTCCATTTCTGCCTGGCAAACATGCTCAATTTTTTCTAGACTCTGCCGAATTGTTTTGGGGTTTGAAATTTGTTTCAAACTTCTTTCGTTTTGCTCCTATGTTTCTTCCGTCGTACAAAATTTTATGTTTACTAATTAAAATTATATTTAACATGAGTAGTTATTATGAAGTAGTAAAAAAAATTAAAAAGTATTGTTTGTTCTTTCCAAGCAATATGCGTCTACCATGTATACTCTTTTTTGATTTCTTGACTGATTATTGTTGTAGGGAATGTTCAAGGATGATGGTGGAATTCCATCAGAAGGCCGGTGTCGGGAAGCTGACCGGGGTTCACCGGAAGTACAGCACCTTCAAATTTGGGTGCGCGGCAAAATCTGTACCAGCCATCTTCTTGCTGGATAATGGCAGGTAGCACATTATATAACTTTGAGTAATCGGTGGAGGAAGACTCTAACTTCTAATTTAGAGGTGCGGATGGGATGTTGTTTGTTGCATCGAGGAAAGTTGGTGCAACAGAAGTTGCGAAAATTCGTTTGCAGATCTTTCGTTGTACGTTGTGAGGAAGGTTTTTCTAAAAAACCTTTCGGAATTTGGGGGCTGCTGTTTATTATGCAACTGTGTTGTGTGGAAGGCAAGGATAAATTGTGTTCATTTTACGATTTTTAACCATTGCCAAATGATTTTAATCACAAATAATCTTTTTTTTTATTGGCAAGCTTGTTCTGTGTATGATTTCTTCCTTAATTTACAATCTCTTGCTGCCTCTTTTTGGTTCCAACTGCTTCAGGATGCTGTGTCAGTGAAATTGTGTCCGAGGGTTCGGTGAAGGATGGTTTGCAGTTGCGATTTAGAAATAAATCGGCTCTAGATTTTGTCGGTTTCTTTCTCTCTCCCTCTAATTTTTCAAGTAGAGGATAAAACTACTTTGTCGGTGAGCGAGTAGACGTTTCGATGGACAATACTGAGATCTACATAAATATTATCGGTTTAAAAAGCACGTCCATGAGATTTGACCTGTTATTGTGATAAATCCTACAAATATACCAGAAGAAGTTAGGCCTCCTTTCTGTCGTTATCGATTTTTTTTAGGAGTTTATAAAAATACCAAAAAATTTGAAAGAAAAAACAATTACTTAAATATGAAAAAGTGAATCATGTTTATCCTCTAGTTGAAAAATCATTTTCTTTTTCTTTCCCTTTACTTTGATATCTAAAAATAGGAAAACAAATGACTTTTATTTTCAACTATGATTTCGCGAATCAAATGAGGCCAAGGTACGTGAGAGGATTTTATATTTATATTGTCCTATCATGAGCTGCTTTTGAAAGAAGTTAAGAGGGTGCTTTTGATTAGTTGTTTCAACTCATCATTTGCATTTTATAGAAGAAATTCTTTTTTCTTTAATCCCATTTTGTAATTTTTTTACCTTTTATATTATACATATCCAATTTTGTTATTTTTAATTATTTTATCACTAAAAAATAATTTTTGCCAGACATTTATTGCCTTTGACATTATCTTCAGCATGCAGTAACCGAGCAGGTTGGTCAGCAGCCAATGACAATTTACATAAAGGTGCTTATAGTTGTCAGAAAAAACAAAATAGAAACAAACACAACAATGCAAACATAGAGTTTACTTCAGACAACACTGAGCGTCCACGGGCAACAACAGATTGATATTCACTGGATGAATCAACAAAGTTTTACAAGAGTAGGCAGCTATATATTTTCTTACATTCTAATCTTAGAAAATATAAAGTTTATATATATATATATATATATATATATATATATATATATATATATATACAAATGAATTTTTAAAAATATTCTTGAACAAAATACGAACACATATACATACTTGTAGAAAATATGTAGTTTATATACATACATAACCAAGTTACGATGGACTCCCGCAATGGGGTCCTCTTCCTTGACCCTCATTAACCGACCATGGAATATCGTGGAAAGTCGATGGTGCCAACGATCTCAGATTGCTGACTAATTGGATCACTAATTAGGGATGTACAAATAGGTTAAGATTCAAGTCACATCTTAACAAATTTTTACCTTAATTTGAATTTATTTTGATCATGAAACAACTGTCCAGATTCTTTCAAATGATTCAACATAGTCTTATTCGATCTTATATTCCCACATGAAGTTTACAAAGATTTAGAAATACTGTATTTTATCTGTCTTGACATTCTGGCTAGACGGTGTTTGCTTAAGACTTAAATTTAAAAAATTGTGACTAAAAATTCGTATGAAACTGATTCGTAATTAGGTTAACTCGCTTAAAAAGTTAATTTAGAAAATTGTGGCTAAAAATTCGTCATGTATTTAACTTTTTAAATTGACCTTTCAAATTAATCTTTCAATACTTTTTAAATCAACGACTTAAATTAACTTTTCATTTAAAATAGATTTTTAACATTTCAAATTTATCTTTTAAAATTAACTTTCCATTTCCAATTAACTTTTTCAGCTCCCTCTTGCTGGAGGGATCAAAATAGCATTTTTGATGTTTTAGCTGGGGATAGAGAACGTAGGAAAAAGGTGGCTTATATCAATGAGCTCGCTCTTTTTTTCTTTGTTAGTTTTGTCTTTAGTTATAAATATCAGAGATAGAAAGAATACACGCAGCAAAAGAAAGAAATATATTTTGCGAAGAAAAGAAAACAGTAAAATATGAAACGTTCTCGAAAAGGAGTTGTTATATGATGTTAGGAACAATCATTGAGGCTACTTCAAAATCAACACTAGTGGGTAGGAATTGTATGCACTACTTTGTTTGATTGAATGGACTGAGGGGACGGCTGGGACCACCACGTTAGCCTTCTGTCAGACGCACGGTCCTCCATCCTTACTTTCGTCTGGCAGGTTTTATTGATCCAATAAACTGTTCGTAACCGAATAAGGAGGACCGGTCCTAAATCAGAACGGACAACTGACATGATCCAAAATTTTATGGTACAATTATTTTCAACTCACCACTTAATTCTTCCAAAGAGAATTAAATAACCTTCAGAAGGTCCTCGGACAACTGGCATGGTCCAAAATTTTATGGAACAATTGCACGTTCGATTAAATAACGTTTTCGAACCTCCTGGATAATATGCATCGATCTTAACCACTAGGCTATACGTCATTTGCTATATATATATATATATATATATATATATATATATATATATAGGTAAACGGGATATGAGCCATAGGCTCATATTTATTTATAAGACATGCATATGTGAACCAATAGTAATAAATGTGATGTAGGGATCCATTTCTAATGTTCCAATATTGACTCATGTGAACTAGTACATTCCATTACTATTGATCCACACGTGCATTGGCTCATGTAGGAATATGAGCCAATACCTATTGGCTCATATCCATTTTTTCATATTATATATATATATATATATATATATATATATATATATATATATATATATATATATATATGAGATGGATCAAAAGTCCTGTCGCGGGAGCCCCGCAAAAGTCCCACCCCACCTCCCCCCCTCGCACGTCGGATCGGGAGGTCCGCTCGATCCAACGGTTGGGGAGAGCGGAACTTCGACGGGACTCCCGATCCCCTCATATATATATATATATATATATATATATATATATATATATATATGTGTGTGTGTGTGTGTGTGTGTGTGTGTTGGGGGGGGTTGTTCTAGAGCATTTCAAAATTTGTTCATTTTTCAATAAATGAATGATTCTAAGCAAAGTCTATTTTTCAATACCTCCTTTTTAGATACTCAATACATTTAAAAAAAATATTGTAATTAGGACCAAAGGACGACTATTATATTTACCTAGGTACCATCTATTAATTTTAACTAAGCATTTTAATTAGTAAATATAATAATGAGTATTTTTTGAAAGAAATTTTTTACGGTGAAGTATATTTTTGGTATTTTATTTATATATATATATATATATATATATATATATATATATATATAGGGTAAACGGGATATGAGCCATAATGCTCATTTTTCTAAATGAGCCATGGACATGTGGAGCACATGTGGACCAATAGGAATAAATTTCTACATCCCATATGCACCCATGTGCACTAGTACACTCTATTTCTATTGGTCCACATGTGCATGGCTCATTTAAGAAAATGAGCACTATGGCTCATATCCAGTTTACCCATATATATATATATATATATATATATATATATATATATATATATATATATATATATATATATATATGGGTAAACGGAGTATAAGTCATAGTGCTCATTTTTCTAAATGAGCCATGCATATATGGACCAATAGAAATAGAGTGTACTAGTGCACATGGATGCACATGTGATGTAGAAATCAATTCCTATTGATCCATATGTGCATGGCTCATTTAGAAAAATAAGCACTATGACTCATATCCCGTTTATATATATATATATATATATATATATATATATATATATATATATATATATATATTAGTAAATGCACGAGCGTTGCATATAAAATATTTTTTCTGATATTATTGTAAAATAGATTAAATATTTAAACATATTTGAATTAAAATTTATTATATTTATATTTTAATTATGATTTATTATAGATTTAATTTAATTTTAATTTTAATTTGTTATGTATATATCTCTACTATTTATAAAAGTTATGTATTTCTCGTCAGTTTAAAAAAAAATTAAATTGGTTACTTACAATTTAAGATTTTTTTTAATCTTCCGAAAGTTAAAAAAAAAATTATTGAGAGTTGGTTTCAGTTTTTAATTTTTTTAGTAAGTTAAAAAAAAAAAAAATTCGTTGAGTGTTTATTTTTCTCCCGATTCCAAGCCGCATTCTGTGTTGACACTTGATATTTCGGTTTGAGGTCATAGATTTTTTTCCGACCAATCAGTGTTGACACTTGATATTTCGGTTTGTTTTCTCATTTCTTTTCTTCGGGCTGTGTAGATATATTTTTTTTTTGGGTACGGCTCCACTAAAGCCCAAAATAGCGATCTGTTGATGACATTGTCAGAGAACGTAAACAATAATTCTCCTCTCTTTCTAGGCAACATCGAATCTCTGCTGTCGGCCCACCGTCAAAAGCCCAATGATTGTACACCTCTCCCGAAACGGACGGCCACGATCGATCGCACCGAATGGTGGTGGGCCCGCCCCGTGATTGATTCGTTCTCTGTTCTCCGCTCTCCCGCACCCGTTCGTTGGTTCTGTTCAATTCTTTTTCCTTTTTGTTCTTTTTTCGGCGCCAACACCGATCAATTCACAACTCCCTCTTTTTCTAGGGTTTTTCTCGATCGCATCGAAACCCTAGAAAACTAACGGGGAGAGAGATGACCTGTCGGTGCGTGGTTCTTAAGAAGGTCGGAGACGACAAGGAAGCGAAATTGAACCGTAAGTCCTGTAATTCTTCTTCTTCTGGGTCGGAGAGAATATTCCCAATCTACGCCATGGGGAGCTCGAGTCCGAACCAGAGCTCGAGCAATGTCATCGCCGATTTGGACTCCTCCCATGACCCCATTTGGGACTCCATCAGAGCAGAAGCCAAGTCCGAGGTTTGTTGTCAATTTTTGATTATTACAATAGTTTGATTTGTCGATATTTTGCTATGTTTGGCTTGACAGGAAAGCATTGTCACTTTTGTTTTAGTTACAACTTCTCATTTTGAACCCTTTATGTGTTTGTTGTATTGATTATGGAGGAAAGCATACTACTTTAAATGTCTCTTTTGTATTAGTTAGAATTCCTCGTTGTGAATTGTGAATGTTTGTTGCCAATAATGTACAGTAATTAATTCCAACTTTCCAAGTTTTCTACAATTAGAGGCTAGCATAGGGCAAGTGTGATTTAGTTGGGACTTGTTCCTTTCTTTGGTTGCCTACCGTCTATGTTGCACGGACACAAATATGAAATGAGAACACCGGTCACATCAATGATTTTGGCGTGTCCTAGTGCATTTTGGAGGTCAATGTCGTTTCGGTGCTTCCTAGGCTACCGTCAAAATGTTGCAATTTATGTTAATTTTTTCTCGCTACTGTTGGAAATGGTAGCTTTCACATGATAGATGAACACACGAGAGTTACTTAGAGATTTATTTGATACATCGGATAGTATACCTGGAGTCAGGTAAGAATATTTGGGGTCTGATTCCTGCTAAATCATGTTGAACACAATTTTGGCACACGGAAGAGTAATAATAATTCCTAGTTATTGTCCAACCATTCTAATGTTGTTTTTGGCTTTTGTCTAATTCATTGTTTTCCTAGAGCCAAAGAGGAAAGTGGAAATGGGGGATCAAGGCGCCTGATTCATGTAGTCTATGTAGACACATGGAATCATCATCCCAAGCCTTCTCCCATCAGAATGGGGTCGGCAATGGAGCATAAGAAAGCTCCATGCAAGATTTGACAAAGTTCTATGACCAACTGTCGGCTTGACGCCAACCCTCTATATTGGTGCCAAATTTCTAGCCAAGGTAGCTACGTGCCTTGAAATTATAACTCTTTGTAGTCTAGCTAATATTTATGGGAGATAGTTGGCAATTTTAGGATCCGGCCTGATTTCTTCTCCGAGGAATTAGCTAATTCCATGATACCTATATGACCCTATATGTTTATGAATACTTTCTTCAAAGATTTTTTTACTCAGAGGGTTACTAGTGTTATCTATTATTGATGGGGGCAGCTTTACGGTGGGTCCCTTCTCCACTTATGATTTTTCTGAATATTAGATTTGTTGATCTTTCAGGCTGAGAAGGAGCCAGTTCTAAGTAGCTTCTTGTATGCCAGTGTTTTGTCTCATGATTGTTTGGAGCGGGCCTTGGGATTTGTTCTTGCTAATAGGCTTCAGAACCCAACGCTACTTGCGACGCAGTTGATGGACATTTTCAATGATGTGATTATGAGTGATAGAGGTATTCGACGCTCCATTCGACTAGATATTCAGGTGATCCTATTTCCATTTGACAGGGCATCTTAGTTTCATCTCTAATTATGTGTTTACGGTATGGAACTGTTTTGGAGTTTTACATTTGATATTAAGTACTATACCACACTGCCATTAACTTTACATTTGATATTGAGTACTAGTATGTCTTAATTTATTGTGCAGGCATTTAAAGACAGGGATCCTTGTTGTTTATCATATAGTTGGGCACTATTGTACCTTAAGGTATGCTCTACTCTTTTCAAGTATTTCCAGGTCCATTCTTTTTGACTTCTTGTTTTTATGTAAGACATGAGATCAAAGTGTATATATCTATTATCTTGGTCTAGTTATTCAGTTTCAGGATAATTATTGCTTCTCAAGTTTTTTAATTGATTAAAAATGTCATATTTACATGATTATCTGTAATTGCTATTCTTTGTAATATCTAAATGCTTCTGTTATTATTCTTTCAGGGTTACCACTCGTTACAGTCGTATCGTATAGCACATGCTTTGTGGAATCAAGGCCGAAAAGTATTAGCTTTAGCATTGCAAAGTCGGATTAGTGAGGTGATTTGGCACTACCAATAGCATTTTTCTTTGATGGGAATTTTTGACACTAAGCGTAGTTTACGAGTTACCACAGATTTACCATAATGTAGTTGCATTTGATCTTTATGTAGGTTTTTGCTGTCGATATACACCCAGGTACCTTTCCATTTAAGACCATAAGAGTAGTAAAACTCAAAAGAAGTGGTTAGTTTGATGTTCAACATATTGACTTGTATATTTTTCTTAAACGATATGTATGGTATCTCTAGTAAATACATTTCTATGGATGTAGGAAATTACGCGATATAAGTGTAACCTATTGTTGATTCCTTTACTCATGAGTCATTCCTTCTGACTGACATATTTTGTCAATACTCTACAGCTGCCAAAATTGGAGAGGGAATTTTATTGGACCATGGAACTGGTTTAGTAATTGGTGAAACTGCTGTTGTTGCGAACATGGTTTCACTGATGCAGGCAAGTATGCTTCTTTCGTTCTCGCTTCAATGTCATGGTGAATTGTAGTAATTTTGTTAGCCTAGCATAAATAACCCTTTGGTGCTACATTTATTGTGTACTGGTAGGTATTATTATGTTGAATTTAGTTGGCTTATAATTGTAGTTGGACAATTACTCAACCTATCTGCATTGATAACCTTGGGAAAATTTGAAGCTTGTTCTTGTTATCGTTAAAATCATAAAACATAGGTTTTGAAAGCTTGTTGGAGATTTTAGGGCTCTTGCAACCTGTTTAAATGTATATGTATAGAATCAGGAAAATGAGCACCTTCTCAACAGTTTTGATCTTTTAGTTATTTGGTTAGGACGTTAAGAAGACAAAACCTATTCTATTTGGCATAGCATCATCAATTATAATTTAAATGTGAACTATATATATACAAGAACATGAACTCAGTTAAACACCACATGGTAGTCAAAGACGTGCCTCGTAGAAAGGTGCAGCAACTGCGCCTCGCACCTCACTAGGCAAGGCGCCTTTCTCCAGGCGTGCCCAAGGCGCGCCTTTTTGTAAGGCACAACCAAGAAAATGCACGCCTAGATGCACCTTTTTTTTTTAATTTATACAAAAAACTTTTTGAGGAATGGAAATAATCCTTACCTTATACAAGTGGTTCGTTATATTTGAACTGGAAAAATTAAAATTTACTAAAAGCGTGGTAGAGATAATACAAACTATTGTTAGTTCTGTTGACTGGTACTGTTGCTCTGCTAGTTCACTTGGTTATGTTTTAGCACATTTTTAATGGTTTTAATATGTTATTTGGTTTTATTTCTTATATTACTAATTTATTTATTTATCTATGTATATTTTATTGTTTTTTATATTTGCGTCTTGCTTCGCTCGGACGCGCGCCTTAATTGCGCCTTGCGTCTCGGGCGATATGGACATTTTTGCGCCTCGAGTGCGTCTTGTGCCTTTGACTACCTTGAAACACCATGAGTCATATTTGTGCATCTTAACTGTAGGCCTGGTGTGTTTAGACAATTTCTGTGGATATGGTTTCGATACCATATTTTCTTGCTCTGAAGCATGGGCTATCTATTAGCTTTAGTTATAGAGCATAGAGGGGTTGACTGAATGGGGGAAAGAGTAAAGGTTCCTATAATAGCAAATCATGTTGTTCGAAAATTTGAGGATGAAGTTGTGGCAGGACTTGTGGCATTGCTTAGGAGTTAATATGGTTCTGCCTAAATTTGTTATTTTATTTAGTTTGCTTATCAGTTCCTAGCATTTTTCTATTCATTTGTTTGTTATTTTCTTTTGTTTTTTTACATCATATTTTACAAGGACTACATATTTCTGTTGAACTCTTTTTCCTTTTCAAACTTCAAAGTGATGTTTTCTGATACCTTATGCTGGTTTTATAAATAAGAAAGACATCATCCCTTATGTTTGTGGATGTTCGGTTACAGGGCATCACTTTAGGAGGCACTGGTAAGGAAATTGGAGACAGACACCCTAAAATAGGTCAAGGTGCTCTTATTGGAGCTGGTGCAACTGTTCTTGGCAACATTACAGTTGGTGAAGGAGCTATGATTGCTGCTTGTTCCCTGGTTTTAAAGAACGTACCTCCTCACAGGTTGGTAAATTTTTATCTAATATCTCTTCATTTGAAATCTTAAAACTTAAATAATACCTTTTCTTTTAGTTATTAACTTTTTCCGTACCATGAACAATTACGAGTACCCGCTTTCAATCAGGATTATATATATATATATATATATATATATATATATATATATATATATATATATATATATATATGGGTCGAAATCCGATATATAGGCCGATCCAATATCTTCCGATATATCAAATTATCAGATATTAGACTGTGAATAAGTGTTTTCAGGTGGGATTGGTTGGGTCATATCCTACCAGTTAACCAAACTTAAACCTGAAAAGCCCTAAAGCTCTCTTGAGATGCAACCACAATTCTTCCTTATATTGAGTATGTTTTTATATTGATACGATATTATTAACTTTTTATTTCTACTTATGAACTTATAATTGTTAGTTTGTTACCATGTTTTTATGTTATTTCCCATGTTTTTTGTTTGCTAGTTATTTAGTTTTAGCCTTTTAGGTCATTAAGAACATTTAGTACATCTAGAATTTGATAGGACATTTAATATACGTAATATACTATACATTTATTGATCAAAAAATTTGCTGTATAGATTATAATTTTATATTAATTACCTAAAAGGAAACTATTTTGTAAAAATTTGACATCACGACAGCTTTCGCCATCTTGGATGGCGAAAATTCAGCATATCATATTTTAATATTCTCCATAACTCAACAAATCATATTTTAATACATCATGTCATATTTTTGCCAACTGAGTTGGCAAAATTTTAGCAACTCCGATTTAACAGGTTTAAGCCATGGGCGGGTAGTTTTCTGTTGGTTTTTTGTTTTGGTTTTTTTTTGGTTTTTTTTTTTGGTTTTTTTTGTTGTTTTTTTGGGATAGATGGGTTTTTTTTTGTACAAAAAATATTTGTTTTTCTTGAGAAATTTGCTGTACAGGAGATAATTTTTTTATTTGGTTTTTTTTGTTTGTTATGGGTTTTATTTGTTTTTTTTTGTTTGGTTTTTTTGTTTTTGTTTTCTTGTGTATGTTTGGTTTTAGTTTTATTTGGTTTATTTATTTATTTTTAATTTGATTTATTTTTGCAGAAAATTTGCTATACCTATAATTTTTTAAATAAATTAGAAAAAATGAAAAATGTTTGAAACAATAATGAAATAGTTCGTTAACTGAGTTGGCGAAATTCTAAATTTTTTTTTGTAACGATGTTTTCACCGGTTTTGGGATATTTTTGAACCGATTGTTTATTTTTGAAACAATGACGGACCCTCATAATCGGTACTCTAGAAATATCACATAACCGCTACTCCCACAATTGTCAAGTAGATCCTTAAAGTTTCTACCGTAATCGAAAGTTAAATCGATTTTATTACGATTAGTAAATTATTTATAAAAAGATAATTTTATCGTTAAAAAAATAATAAATATATACAAGAATATATTTTGCGATTCTAAAATGACCAAAAGAAAAATTTGGAGGTCGAAACATCGTTTTTTTACGATTCTAAATTTTTTTGAAGTCCGTCAAACGGTGAAACGGTTTATCCCATAGACTTTTCGATACGGTTATTTTGGCACAAACTGGACTTTGTTTCGATCTCTCATTCAAAAGTTATGATACTTTAAAGTTTTAAATTTTATACTTTTCTCTGTAATATGTGGGTCTTGCTTCGGATAAAAATTCTTTCTACACGAATTTTGTTACCCTCGTCAAAAACATACAAATCGACCTATTGTTTGATGAAAAACGATTTCCAAACAAATAGTTATGGCCACTCGAATTCTGCTCTAGGGCAGACATAATTTTCTTACGATTTTTTTTAAATTTTTGGATGTTCAATGATAGCATATTTTATTTTGGATGTTAAATTTTTTTCCTAATTTATTTAAAAAATTTATTGGTACAACAATTGAAAAAAAAACTAAACCTAAATAAAACTAAACAAAAGCACTCTTTTTTCAAAAAAAAAAAAAACCAAACCATAAAAAAAAAAATCAAACCCAACTATGCCAAAAAAGAAACACAAAAAAAACATAAAAAAAATCAAAAAAATCACTATCAGATTTTTGCCAACCCAGTTGGCAATAATTTGACAAATAAAAAAAAAAAAAATCCAAACTCGCCATCTGGGATGGCGAAAACTTTCGTGATTTCAAAATTTTTTAAAATAGTTTCGTTTTAGTTAATTTATTTAAAAATATTTTTTGTACAACAAATTTTATGTTTATTGATATTTGATATTTCAATATATCTCCAACATCTAATATCTCAAACATTATATATATATATATATATATATATGAGAGCGGATACGGAGTTTCGTCACTCCCAACCGTTGGATCGCGGGGCCCCACGCGTGGTCCCCACGCGGGCCTCCCGATTCGATGGTGTAGGGGGAGTTTCGACGGGACTCCGGGAGCGGATCTTTTGATCCGCTCCATATATATATATATATATATATATATATATATATATAAGAGAGAGAGAGAGAGAGAGAACTTTAACTGGGCCTAGTGTCAGATCCGCTCTCTCTCTCTCTATATATATATATATATATATATATATATATATATATATAAGAGAGAGAGAGAGAACTTTAACTGGGCCTAGTGTCCTATTCTTGTTTGGTGAACTTCCAACCGCCTTGTATAGTTACTTTAATTTTATGTGAATTATTCTCCATCATGAGAGAATTTTTTGTAGAGCGTGTGCTAGTTCTTTATTTAAAGGATTTAAAACTATGACACATTTTGACTTTGGGTTGACTTGCTTATGAGAGACCATTACTATTCAATGAAATAGAAGTGCACATGGTTGACACTTGGGAAACTTGTATGGGAAGGCAAAAACAACATACACTTGGAGGATGCATTAAAGATACACGGAAAAATGTTTCGCACTTGGCCAAGCCCAAGCTTTTAGAAAGTCGACCACCTTGGATTGCTGCCTTGGGCATGCTGACGCCTAGGCAACAAGGAACTAGGCGGATTGGTTTTGAGGCACTCGCTTAGCTACATTAGGCGCCTGGCTTAAGTGCACATGCCATCTAATTGTCTCAACCGCTTAATTCTGCCCAACCACATACATGTACAAAAACAGATTCTCTATCCCAAAATTTTGGTTTCATTTTTTTTTTTTCATTTAGCTCTGTTAAGGACCACGTGTTCCATAAAACTAGCAAAAATTCTATATTGTTTTCAGCTTCAGACCATGTTCGATTAGTCCTACCCTCTAATTAGAACATTTTGAAACTATTATTCTAGTCCAATCTAAGGTTCGTAATATCGGTATCGGACCGTTCCTAAGTATTATGATCGGCGGTATTGGTAATATCGACGGTTTCAGATCGAAGTATCGAATTTTTTGGTATTAGACATCAAATAATTATTAAAATTTTAGAAAAAATATTTTATACATTTAGACATATTTTTAAGTATTTTATGTGTTATTTCTTAGTATTGAAATTGAATAAAATAGCATTCACCCTTGCTAATTGGTTTACCTGCAATTGATAAGTTTTCTTCTTTTGCATGTTTTTACAATCTTTTTATACTTTTACACCCTTCCTGGTTAGTGTTTTTCGTTCAATTTTATTTGTCGAATTGATTGTAAAAGAGACCCTCAATGTCGGTATCGGTATAGTTCGGTATCGGATCGACTTTGTGTTTCTGAGATGTTTTATCGACCATGATTGATCTTATCTTGTACAAGTACAATTTAGACTTATATAATATCATGTTCAATAGTGACTTTCCGTTCTGCGGAACCAGAATGTGACACGGTATTCCTCCGGGTAGATCACCTCGCATTAGCTTGGAAGGAAAATCTTGTCCCCAGTGAGACGCAATAATATATAATATCATTCCAAAAGTAAAGCAATAAAGAAATACACCATATTAAGATCATAGGTACAATTATAGCTAACTTGCTAAGTGATATGCAGTTGAGGATAATATTTGCACGTATGAGATATAAGCTAGAGGGTAACGACCAACAATTATAGCTCCTCAGAGGCACTAGCGACCAGGGTAACGACTACAAGAGTACTCATACTGAGTCGTTTCTGGACAATGAGTAAAAGAGGGGTGCATGGGAGCTTAGACGTCTAGTAAGTGTCCTTTCCACCCAATGATATTGCATGAGTCTTACCCAGGACACGTCCAACAAAGACCTAATATCTATCAATAGTCCATGGTGTCTACAAGTTCGTGAGTAATCACTCTAACAAGGATCCTACTCAGATAAACCATGTAACTGATAAACATCATAATTGTCCCGATGGCAAGTCGAATACGAGGCTACATGCGTAAACATGAATGCAAATGTAATGTGTGCCTTGGGGTCATGTTCGTATTCATGAGATACACAAGATATCAAGTGATCACTAGTAAAGGTTCTAATAGGCATTAACATTATTTATGACTAGTATCGACCACTATCGACACCTACGGTCGATTGCACACGACTCTGATTTGACATCCGGGTATCAATCAATTAGTTATAATCGCAATTATACCATTTAATTATCCTAATAATTTATAAACAAAAGTACGTTTCGCAAGATATATTGGCCTTCAGTCACGTTTGGGAAGTCATGTAGGACATGGAGAGATCCTAATAACCAAATACCAATCCGAAGATATCAACACATCCAATAATCATAAATGATTCCTGCACATCGCCAAGAATAGTCCAATTCCAAAATACAGACACCAAGTCAAATTGCGCCAACATACGGGTCCCTACAAGATACCAAAAATGAGCTAAGTTAGAAAAATGTAAAAATGGAAATCTGAAAAGATAGTTAGCCCATAACGACAATACAAACTCATCGAAACTTACAGATTCAAAATCCAATCTGAGCTATGGATCGCCGGAATAATACAGCTTGTGGAACAAAAAGGGTGTCGGAGTTCGACGAAAACTTATCTATAGGATGATCTCATTTCCACGAATCCAACGACATTGGTTCGGTGGCCAACGGGCAATCATACGCGACATTGCGAGCTCATGCCGGATACAGTGTGATTTCTCCATCACTACTCAGACAAAATCATAATTTGTGGATTCGAGCACGTCGAGAATCACGTTAAGCGGATTTCAGAGCGAGCAGTTTGTGCGAAGGTGCTGCAGAGACTTATGACTGCAGGGTTGCTGAGTTTTTGACACTCGAAAATAGAGTTTTAGCCTCTGATTCGAACGTCGACGTAGAAGATGGTCGGGGATCACTGGGGTTTGTTGGCAAGGGAAATGCGATCACCGGGGAGACCTGGTGCGGGCGTTGGACGAGCGTGGCGGGGTGGAGTTGCTGGACGGGTACTGAAACAGGGGACCCGTGTGGGTTAGTTATTGTTGCTCCAATGGCGGGGCTCATGTGGGGGCTATGCTGGTGACTTCTCACACGACGATGAGTGTGGAGGAGGGACTCGCGCGTATGGTGTGCTTGTGCAGGTTGTTGTGGGCTGGACTCGTCGGGCGGAAGTTCTAGGAGCACAAGTGAGGGATGGTGAGAGAGTGAGGAAAGGAGGGAAAGAATTGAGAGTTTAAAAATAATTATAAAGTATAAGTAGGATTAAATAGGGGAAAGGTTTAGGCTTAGGGAACAGCAAAAAATATAAGTAACTTAATTACCAACTACTAAATTTATTACAACATTGCCTATTTCATAACATGATCATGTTAAAGAAGGAACGGCCGAAATGATACCCATTTAAGGTGTTTTTCACTCGTTATCATTCTTCGTTGCTTAGAGGAAAAATGATGTATGCAAATTTAGGAAGGCAATCAACAAAGTCAAACAGAATCATTGGTTTGAGAAGTTCAATTAGGTTGTCACATGAGTTGGTTTCAGTCGCAGTCATGCTGACAACTCCGTGTTTCTCCGGAACACAAAGTTTGGGATCATTATTTTGATGGTCTATATTGATGATATCTTACTACCTAGCAGCGATATTGCGGGCATTGAGGAGATCAATTACAGAATTATGTTACTAAAGATCTATGACTACCCTGCTATTTTCTAGGCATCGATGTAGTCCATATCAAGAAGGTAATAGTTCTCTCCGAAATGAAGTATGCCATGGATATGTTGCAAGAAACCTGCTTACTTGGTTCAAAACTCCTTGATACTTCTTTGAAACAAAATCCAAATTTTTAGCCTAATGATGATTAGGATTTGTTTGCAGTATAAAATACTTTGGGAAGCTGAAGTATACTTGACAGTAACTAGACCAAATATCTCCTATGTTGTTCGTTCAGTTAGTTCATGGAAAATCCCAAGAGATACTACGAAGATGCAATTTAAGTCTGTTGGTTCAGTTAGTCAGTTCATGGAAAATCCCAAAAGATGCCTACTAAGATGCAATTTAAGGATCTTGATATCGAATATGTTAGATTTAAGATATTATGTGCAACGACATGGACATCTGAAGATCCAATCCTAGTTTGATATCGAATATATTGGATCTAAGACTGATTGAAGATTGATCTCTAGTCAAGGGGTCTCCAGACAAAAATATTATGTGCAACAACATGGACATCTGAAGATCCAATCCTAGATTGATATCGAATATGTTAGATTTAAGACTGATCGAAGATTGATCACTGATCGAAGATTGATCTCTAGTTATTGGACTTACGATAGTGGAAAACTCGACCCTGGAGGAGCAAGAAGTAGGCTCTTGTAGCCATATCAAGTGTGGAGGCAAAATATTGGGAGATGCACTGCGACGACCAAGGTGCTATCTTTATTCCAACAATCTCTAGTCAAGGGGTCTCCAGAGCCATTCGAGAAGTCGAAGAAGCTCGGGAAGAAGGAGGAGCAACTGCGGTCCAGGGGGAGACAGAATTATGGCCGAACTCGGTCCGAACTCGGTCCGAGTTCGGTTAGGGTGCTCCAGAAGCTCCAGAAAGCTACTGTCTTCGTTTACTCGCAAATCACCGACTCGGCCGAATTTGGTCCGAGTTCGGTTGGCGGGCTGGGCGAAAATTCAGAGGTGTTTTATACACTGTTGGATCGTATCCTACGGTCCAGGATTTGTTGCGGAATTATGGGATATATATTAGGTTTTCCTAAACCCTAACGCAAGATATCATCTCAAGAAAGAAAAAAATGAGACAAGAGTGTCATTGCAACTTTGGGAAGGAGAAAGAAGGATTGGAGGCCGTTTCGGAGGAGGAGATCAATTTTGGGTAATTTCTCATTGTCTTATATCTTCGTGGTGTGATCTATTTTCTATTCCTAAGTGTTGTGGTGATCCGTGTTGGATCGGGAGGAGCTTGTAGAGGGTGTATTCTCTTTATTCCACTAGTGCAGGTTCTTCAGGGTTGGACTCCTATCGTCTCGTGGTTTTTTTCGCAAGGATTTTCCACGTCAAAATTCTCTGTGTCTGCGTGGATTATTTTTTCTGTGATTTGGTGTTTGGTTTGTGCATTGTATTGCTCGGTTATCTCGCAGGTACTCTCTGGTTTGGGAGAAGGTTTCCGCGCTTCTTTCCCAACAGTGTGGTATCAGAGCCAGGTTCTGGAATTTCAGAAGGGTGTCAGGAGTTTACAGGCGAACCAGGAAGAAGAGATGGATGTGAAGCCGGTGCGCATGGTAAACCTGAACGGTAACAACTATCATTACTGGGGGAGCAAGATAAATGATCCACGATTTGTCAAGAAGCTGCATCTGCCGGTATTTGCTTCCGAGAAGTCCAGTGACAAATCCGAAGAGGACTAGAATTTCGAGCATATATAGGTGTGTGGGTACATCAGGCAGTTCGTTGACGAGAACGTGTACAACCACGTTTCCAGTATTGAGCACGCGAGGACACTGTGGGATAAGTTGGAATCTTTATATGCGAAGAAGATCGGGATAAATAAATTGTTCTTGATCCGGATGATGATGGGTCTGCGGTACAAAGATGGGGCGTCTATTACGGTCACTTGAGTGAGTTCCAGGGCATGGTTGACCAACTATCCTCGATGGGAGTCAAGTTCGACGACGAGGTTCAGGGACTATGGCTGCTGTGTACATTGCCAGACTCGTGGGAGACTGTACGAGTGTCTATGATCGCTTCTGCTCCAGAAGGTGTGGTCAGTCTGGAGTTTGCCAAGAGCGGGGTACTGAATGAAGAGATGCGAAGACGTTTTCAGGGCACTTTATCCACATCCCACTCAGAGGTGCTTGTTTCAGTGAGTCGCGGAAGGGATAAAAGCAGGGGTCCAGGCGATGGCAGAGACAAAAACAGGAGAAGGTCCAAGAGTCGGTACGAGGACTCGGAGTGTTACCATTGTGGCAAAAAGGGTCACATCAAGCGGAACTGTTTCGCTTGGAAGAGAGAGAAGAAGGGCGACAAGGAGAAGCAAAGAACACTACAGCGGCGGCCTCGACACATGGAGGCGACGTGATCATTGTTGGTGATGAGGTAGTTGTGAACCTCGCCTGCGATGACAACTCTTGGTTGGTGGACTTAGGTGCTTCAGCGCACGTATCTCACAACAGGGTACTGTTTGCTACTTACACAATAGGCGACTGTGGAGTGTTGAAGATGGGCAATGGAGATGTGTCAAAGGCGGTTGTCATTGGAGATGTGCATTTGAGGATAAAGACGGATGCAGTTCTTGTTCTCAAAGATGTCCGTCATGTCCCTGATATCCGTTTCAACCTGGTTTCTGTTGGAAGGTTGGATGACGATGGTTTCTTCAATCTCTTCGGGAACAATCAGTGTAAGCTTTCCAAAGGTTCGATAGTGATTGCCAGAGGAAGCAAGAGATCCAGACTCTACTATATGGAAGGGAGCGCACATGGGGCACATGAGGTTGACACAGTTACTGATGCGTCTACTGAGTTGTGGCACATATGGCTCAGCCATATCAGTGAGAAGGGGATGAGCTACTTGGTGAACAAGAAGGTGATTCCAGGGTTAAAGTCTACAAAGTTGGAGAAGTACATGCATTGTTTGGCAGGAAAGCAAAATATTGTGTCTTTCCAAAGTCATCCAAGTTCAAGAAAGTCGGCGTTGCTCGAGTTGATTCACTCGGATGTCTGCTGTCCTTTGAAGGTAAAATTCATTGGTGGTGCTTCTTATTTTGTAACATTTATTGATGACTGTTTCAGGAAGGTTTGGGTCTATACCATAAAGACCAAGGATCTGGTGCTGCCCACTTTCAAAGAGTTTCAAACCTCTGTTAAAAGGAAGACGGGCAAGAAGCTGCTATGTGTTTAGTCGGACAATGACGGCGAGTATATCGGTCCCTTTGATGCTTATTGCAGAGAGCAAGGGATACGACACCAAAAGACTCCGCCAAAGACACCTCAGCTCAATGGTGTAGCATAACGGATGAACATGACACTGATGGAGAGGGTACGGTGTTTGCTGTCAGAAGCAAACTTGCCGGACAGCTATTAGGGTGAGGCACTTTACACAACTGATTATGCTATTAATTTATCTCCTAGTGCTCCTTTGCAGGGTGATGCGACTGACAAAGTATGGTATGACAAAGAGCCGTCATACAATCACCTACGAGTGTTTGGTTGTAAGGCCTTCGTGCATGTACCGAAGGACGAGAGATCCAAACTTGAGCCAAAGACAAGGCGGTGCATCTTTGTCGGCTACGATCGGATGAGTTTGGCTATAGACTCTACGATCCAGTGGGAAGAAAGCTCTACAGGAGCAAGGGCGTGGTATTCGTCGAGGATCAGACCATGACCAACTCTCAGGATTTCAAGATGCCTTCTGAGGCTGAGGAATTGCCTGAATTAGAGTCATTTCGCTTCGAACAGTTTTCAGACATCTCAGAGGATCCAGTTATGTGGGAGCCAGTACATGGAGTTGCTCCCAACCTTGATCATCAGCCTGCTGATGGTGGTCAGGATGACCCTCAGGAGAATGAGCATGCCGATGAGGCAGTTCCTGGAGGGGAGGAGGTTGTAGATATACAGTCAGCACCAGTGGTTTCGCTGAGAAGGAGCGATAGAGACCGTCGACCATCTACGAAATACTCACCGGGTAAGTATGTGCTACTGACTGACGGGGGAGAACCCGAAAGTTTCGCAGAGGCTATGGAAGACGAACACAGGCAGGAGTGGATGGAGGCCATGCAGGAGGAGATGAGTTCCTTGGAGGCCAACTCTATTTATGATCTGGTGCGGTTGCCAAAGGACAAGAAGGCTTTGAAGAATCGATGGGTGTTCAGAGTGAAGCAGACAGATGATGCTACTCGCCCTCGATACAAAGCGAGGCTAGTAGTTAAAGGCTACGGTCAACGGAAAGGCATAGATTATGATGAGATCTTTTCGCCAGTCGTCAAGCATTCGTCTATTCGGGTGGTGCTAGCTTTGGCAGCTAGTTTCGACTTGGAGGTCGAGCAAATGGACGTGAAGACGACATTCCTCTACGGTGATCTTGAGGAGTTGTACATGGAGCAGTCAGAGGGATTTTGTGATAAGGGCAAGTCACATTTGGTCTGCCGGTTGAGAAAGAGTTTGTATGGTCTGAAACAGGCTCCGAGACAGTGGTACAGGAAGTTCGAGTCGTTTATGGGAGAGCATGGCCATGCACGGATGACGTCGGATCATTGTGTTTTTGTGAGGTACTTCGTCGAGGATGATTTCATCATTTTGTTGCTTTATGTTGATGACATATTGTTGGTGGGTCGGAATGCCACCAGGATAGCAGAGTTGAAGCGCCAACTGGGCGCGACCTTCTCTATGAAGGATTTTCGTGCAGCGAAGACTATTCTTGGGATGGAGATCAGCCGAGAGAGAGTTCAAGCTGCTACACTTGTCCCAAAAGAAGTACATTCACCGGGTACTTCAGCGTTTCGGGATGAACGGGTCGAAGAAAGTGAGTAACCCCCTTGCGGCTCACTTTAAGTTCATTGAGGAGCAGTGTCCATCTACCGAGGACGAGAAGGAATATATGGAGCGGGTTCCAGATGCCTCAGCTATGGGAAGTCTTATGTATGCTATGGTATGTACCAGGCCAGACATTGCTCACGCAGTCAGCACAGTTAGCAGGTACACTTCCGATCCTGGAAGGGTACATTGGAGTGGGGTCAAGTGGATTCTACGATATCTTTAGGGCACTTCCGATTGGAGACTTTCATTTGGTGGTGATGAGCCGAAGCTAGTTGGGTATTCCGACGCTGGAGATGTAGACACGAGGCGATCGACTTCGGACTATGTGATGATGTTTGCTGGAGCAGTATCGTGGCAGTCTCGTTTGCAGAAGTGTGTTGCATTGTCGACGACAGAGGTAGAGTACATTGCGGCGACGAAGGCTTACAAGGAGTTGTCGTGGATGAAGAAGCTGTTGCAAGAAATTGGGTTAAAGCAGGAGCAATATCCTTTGTTTTGCGATAGTCAGAGTGTTATTCACCTTGTGAAGAACCAGACATTTCATAGCCGGTCCAAGCACATTGAGATCCGATATCATTGGATACGGGATGTTGTTGATAAGAAGGAATCAGCGCTTGAGAAGGTTCATACAGATGACAACGGAGCAGATATGTTCACAAAGATTCTTCCAAAGAAAAAGTTTGAGTACTGCAGACAGATCGTCGGGATGACGATCCCCTCCACATAGTTGTGAAGGGGAAGATTTGTTGGAGTGGATAGGGTTCCCAACCTATGTGGAGAACACCCCAGAATGCGACGAGCACCGTCTGTGGTCAGAGAAGCTCGGGGAGGCAACGAGAGTCATTCGAGAGGTCAAAGAAGCTCGGAAAGAAGGAGGAGCAGCTGCTGTCCAGGGGGAGACAGAGTTCGGGCCGAACTCGGTCCAAACTCGGTCCAAACTCGTTCCGAGTTCGGTCGGGGTGCTCCAGAAAGCTGTTGTCTTCGTTTTCGACTCGGCCGAATTCGGTCTGAGTTCGGTCGGCGGGCTGGACGAAAATTCGGAGGTATTTTATACACCGTTCGATCGTATTCTACGGTCCAGAATTTGTTGCGGGATTATGGGATATATATTAGGTTTTCCTAAACCCTAATCCCAAGATATCATCTCAAGAAAAAGGAGAAAATGAGGCAAGAGTGTCATTGCAATTTTGGGAAGGAGAAAGAAGGATTGGAGGCCGTATCGGAGGAGGAGATCAATTTTTGGTAATTTCTCATTGTCTTCTATCTTCGTGGTGTGATCTATTTTCTATTACTGAGCGTTATGGTAATCCGTGTTGGATCGGGAGGAGCTTGTAGAGGGTGTATTCTCTTTATTCCATTAGTGGAGATTCTTCAGGGTTGGACTCAAATCGTCCCGTGGTTTTTTCTGCAAGGGTTTTCCATGTCAAAATTCTCTGTGTATGCGTGGATTAATTTTTCTGTGATTTGGTGTTTGGTTTGTGCGTTGTATTGCTCGGTTCTCTCGCAGGTACTCTCTGGTTTGGGAGAAGGTTTCCGCGCTTCTTTCCCAACAATTGTCACTTTGTTATTGATTATGAATAAACAAGTGTGCACTCCGTCCATCCGATTTGAGGACCAGACCATTGATTTCTTCACCAAACTGATTGCATCTTCTTGTTTTGCATTACCTAATTAGCCTAGTTGCCTTGGCTAGGCAGCAAGTCTGAATCTATGTTTGACCTAGTTCCTTTAACTAATGGGTATATCATGGCTGGTTGAGACACTTCTAAATAGATGATTAATTGTTGATGTTTCTGTTTGAATGTGTTTAAACACTTGCTTTGGTTTCTTTGAACAGAATGTATTTAAACACTTGCCCTTTGGTTTCTTTGTTTGTCCACTGATTGGTTTTATCATTCTTTTGTGAACTAAAGCATGGTTGCAGGAAATCCAGCAAAGATTGTTGGACAGGTAGAAGAGCAAAATCCATCTCTGACCATGAACCATGGTTGGTTTCTTATATACTTTTCCCCCTCTTTTTAGTTATCTGGCGAAATGCATCATGAAGCTTGAGCATCAAGCATACTTGTTCTAAAGTTTAGAATCTATATTCATGTGCCTGCCATAAACTTTTCCTGAAGATATTTTTGTTGTTTGTTCAACAAAAAACAGATGCTACGAAGGATTTTTTTCGAACATATAGCTGGTTGTTCTGCTCAAGGAAAAGCTAATGGTGAGCTTTTGCTTTAAGCAAAAAAAAAAAAAGAATTTATATCTGAAGATCCTTTTTTATTTTTCTGATACTTCCTATCAGTATGGAGTGAAACTTATTTTCACTCTGATAAACTGCAACTGTGATCTGCATTGTGTTTTACCAAGTAAACCATATTTGTCGCCCTTTTGGGGATACCATATTCTGGTCAACTAGTGTGAAAGTTTAGGTATGTTTACAATTTGAATAATGATTTGGATCCTCTCCACTAAATCATTGGAGAGATTGGAATCTTGATAGCCATCCATCTTACTGGACGGCTTCCGTGTTACATAAGTTATCTTGCCACCTCCCCTTGTAGAATGCAGTAATGTTTGCGCTCTCACACACACACCATTCTTTCTTCTTGTGTTCTCCAGGCACCCTAAATTTTGCCTTCTTCATTTGCAAATTGTACTCGTTTTCGATGTTCTAGCCATGGTTATACAAGTGAACATACACCTTCATTTGCAAATTGTATCCATTTCCGATGTTCTAGCCATGGTTATGCAAGTGACATCGTACTTTTACTTGCAAGATAAATGACTTGCCAATAAAGCATCTGTGTTTCATGCCATAACAGACTCCAGTGAACATTTCCTCATGCCATAATACAGACTTGACAAAATCTAAAGTTATAACAATCATCTCCTTATTTGTAAGCTTGCTTATATGTATTGCCACTTGATACTCCTCAAGTGAGTGTTCATTTCCTTATTAGATACACAAGCGCTCTATGAATCAAATACCCAAAGGTAAGTGGATATGATACATAATATCCCACTTGTTTCTTCTCATGCAAATGTTTTTCTGTTGAATTATGTGCTCTTATGCATTTGACATGCCACATCACCTTCTAAATTGGGTCTACCAAAGTTTTATGAAAACTTTCAATTGAGAGGAAATGAAAGGCATGCTCGATTCATCCTTTTTAAAGTGGCAGACCCACCATAGGCCTAGGGTGGGGGCTACTGCCCCTGATTTTTAGTGTCTTTTGTAGTGGTTATTTATCCTATTGTTTACTTCATTTTTCCTTACAAGTTCAGCATTCAAATGTTGGAGTTTATAAGCAGGTGGCCTTGAGTTCAATACTGACCAGCCATATTATAAATTCGGTGTCCCCTTAAATTTTTAGTTAATGTATTTTCACCCCTGGAAAAACTCGCTGCATCCACCACTGGGCCAGGATGACTACAGTGAGCTAATCTAAACCATTCATATTAAGGTGAATGGCTGGTGAAGTCTGCCTCCCCACCAACTTTTATCAGTCAGAGAGTCCAAATATGCTATGAACGGCATTATGTTGCTTCGTGATTGAATAGCAGCAGCAATCTCAGTGTTGATTGCTCTCACTGAAACGGAGTTTTAAATAAGTTGGAACATCTAAGATGGGATTGAGATCAATTAGAATCTTGTAACTTTTAAAATGTGATTTATGGGAGATATCTACCATATTACATTATCTAGATCAGGATGATGACTAGTATGAAATGATCCAGTGCAAGATGATGACAGCAACATCCTTTTGTGGCTTGTACTTCTTAGTGTTCATTTGAAACTAGGTTCTTACTCATATATTTGTTGTTACATCCATCTCATATATTTGTTGTTACGTCCATATTGTCGCCTGAAGAATTAATGCTATGTGCAGGGACTTGGCATACGGAAAACAAGTAAAAGGGTGGAGTCCTAAGTATATGCAAGGCATTTCTGCTTTAGATGGATTGTACTTACCATTGCTGTTAGCATGGAGACCTTGATGCATCTGAAAGGCCATCTTGTTTTTAGCATTAATGCCTTTCTGCATTTTGAGCAAAGGTCGTGTAATCTTTATGGGAAAATATTGTATAACAGTTATTTTCTTAATATAATAATTGTTAGTTAACTTCGTGTGCTCTCAGCAATACCATTGTAGTTGAAAGTACACCTGCTATTATTGTTTCAAATCTGGAAGATCGACCGGCCTTGAATCAGTTTGTGAATTTGCCTCCACACAGGAGATAATTGGAATAAGGAGAAACTCTTATTCCAAAAAAATTTATTGGTTCGGTTCGGTAAGGAGAAACTCTTATTAGTGGTCAACAACTATGTTCTTGGCATCCTTCTTGAGATACGCCAAAATATATTGCTACCATTTAGAGCATCTCCAACACTATTGAGATTTGGGGGAAAAAAAAAGGCTTGTTGGACATTTGGGGGAAAAAGGCTTGTTGCGACATAGGAAGGACAATTTTATTTAAAAATTCTTCTCCATACAATTGTTAAATAAATTTTGAAACTTAAGTATCAAAAGTTATAAAAGACATTGTGAAGGCTAGGGGTGAGCATTATTCGATTTTTGACCGAAAACCGAACCGAATAAGAAATTCAGTTCGGTTTGAAAAAAAACTGGTTCGGTTTCGGTTTTAAAAATACTAAAAAATTTATTCGGTTTTGGATTTCAGTCCAAAATCGAAAACCGAATAAGACTTATACAATTATATGAATACTCTCAATTCTATGCATATGTTGTAATTAAAAGTGTATATTTTGAAAGCAACAAATTTACGTATGTGTTTTAAAATCCAATTTTGGTAATCTAACAATTAATCTAACTTTGGACGCAAATACAACAAATGTGTATAAAAATTTAATTTTTAATATCATTTAACCACGATTCCAACTTTTGACCCTACCCATTAAACAATAGAAATAACCCAAACGAATAAACTGAATCATTATTCGGTTCGATTTCGGTTTTGAATTTTTAGAATTTCGTTTTATTTGATTTTGATTATTTCGGTTCAGTTGAAATCGAATAAACCGAACACACTTATGGTGCTTTTTAGTTATAACTTAAGAAGCATGGATACATTAACATCAAAAATCTCAGGAAAGGTTGTCATAGGGATTATTGGCAATTTGCTAGGGGATGGCGAAGAAATTTTTGTACCATTATATTGAGGGTGAAATACCTTCATTTAGTATAATTATATTCATTAATATCATTGTCTACAAACATTACAAGTTGTCTCATAAAAATTACAACTTTCCTAAAAAAAAATATTTTTACATTCTTTGAGATGCCCAATGCCAAACCCAACATTTTTACATTCTATAAAACTAACCAAACCTGACACACTTGCAGAATATTGTGTTAAATTTTTTTTTTTTCAAACTTCTTTCGTTTTCTTCTATTTTATAAAAGTTTCTTTCGTCGTACAAAATTTTCTGTAATAAAATTTCCATGTGCCACAAGCATTTCTGAATGAGCATATAGTTACAATAGCATTCTAGCCTCCTGCCAGATATTCTCAGCATGTCCCTTCTAATCTGCAAGTTCATTGGTCCTTCAATCTAGAATGGTTAGTTCCATCTTATCCTTGCTGTCACAGACCATATTATGCTACACAAGTATATTGGCAAGTGCCTTTGAAGATTATGAAATTTGGATGATGTCTTTGGATTATTACTCCCAGTATTCAAATTAGCAAAGACTTATTTGCGGTTTTTCAAAAACACACAATGGTCGTTGCAGGTTTTCACCTTGTGTTGTGAAATACAAACCAATGTTCTAAGTCCGTTGCAGGTCTCACGATAGTAAAGGAGCCAAATGAACGTAACCATATCCATCGATCCTCAACTAACAGCTGCAAGTTTAACCTAAAAAAAAATTGGAAATTGTTATACCTTCTTCTAGAGCAACACATGTATAGGAACTAGGAAGAGAACCCTGCAAAAAAAAACAGGGTCGTGTTGTTTACTTTTGTCAACTATTCAGGAAAAGCTACAACCAAAGATCACCCACCAGTGAAGGCTCAACTTCAACATCTCACCGAGAAAGTCCACGCGTAACAGTTCTCTCTGTTTGTCTTGATTAAGGTGGAAGCTGGTGCTAGGAAATGCAATCATGTACACAAGTAATCTGAGCACAACTGACAATCTTAATAGAGAAACAGGGTTTTACGGATACAAGTATCACAAATTAACACGAACCAAAATGTTTATAATTTCCTAGGGACTACTAACATCCATTACAGAAAACATTACTTGCCACCTCTAATAGCTTCCAGAGTTTGAGAAATGGAGCATGAGATCAAGCAGAATTTAAGATGGAATCAGGAAACCATGCACCTAAAGACAACTTATCTCCTTGCTGGTGGCACAGCGCCCCTACCAGGGGCCCCACCAGTTCGACCACCTGCAGCTTGAACCTGCATCAGAAAGCACCATATGATAAGCTGGTTAGGAACTGAGAAAAGACACCAAATTTTACCAATACAAAAATGCAAATGATAATATGAAATGCATGCAGTCTCTGCATAACGCACACAATTGGGTGAGGGGGGAGAGGAAGCCCTACTTGAGCAACGATTTTCTGGACTAGGAATTTTGCAATATGTTATAAAGTCTAAACAGGGTAAGACTTGAGATTGAATGAGTTGTAATATAAGAACTTCCACAAAGCAAGTTATGAGTTTAAAAAAAAAAAACAGAAAACAGCAGGTATCCAACTATTGCTGGAATTATTAGGCTGGTTAAGGCATGTCACAAGTAATCCACAGTACTATGGGTACACACGAAACTTCTAAAGAAGCAATAACCCAACATTTACATAGGTAAAAGGAATAAGCAAATCTTTCTCAGCATGAACAACTGAGTTACCCCACCACCTAATATGGCAAGTTACAGTTTACTTGAACCCTTGCTCTACTCTTCCACCTCACTTTAAAATTTAAATTCCCTTTTCAATAACACACATGCAACTCTATCTCACCAGTTATATTTTTATCTCATTGAATTTGAGAGTATTGCCTTCCAGTAGAGGAAATATCTTTATTATATCTCAAGATCCTTACAACAACAACAAAAACAGCGAAGTCTTTATTCCAAAATTTCGGCCAGCTATTTGAATTTTGTTCTTCCATTTAGCTTGTTACAGGCCATTTACGTTGTAACTTCAAGAAAAAACATATCCTTTTCTTCTAGGTACTCCTTCAACTAAATATACGATTGCTTCTCCTAATTGGTGGATCTATTAATATATGTTCCGTTTCTCCAAATTGGTGCATCTATAAGTCTACGTTGTACATGTCCAAACCACGTGAGACAATTTTCTCGTACCTTGTCTTCAATTGGCGCCACCTCCAACTTTCTAGGAATGCAATCGATCTCGATAGTATATCCTATCTTTCAATGTATTATCACACATTCATCTTAGCATTCTCATTTCAATTATGTTCTTTTTATGGACATTGTTTTTCCGCAACACTTCAATCGATCAAGCATGAACATCCTATAGTTGTCTTATAAAAAATTCTTTCAACTTCGACCATATAGCATGAACTTCGTACGCCATGGAACCTTATCCTGAATAAGCCTACTAATATCATTCATAACCGCAACAAATGTTGCAACAAATGTTACAGCCAAAATGACTGCAACACCACTTAAGACAACAAATGCAACACTATTTACATCATTTCCAATGACTCTCTTCATTCAATGTAATAAAGTCACAACCAAACATAAAATTTCATCTACCGCAACAAAAGTTGCAACCAATGTGCTAATTATATAATTCCAAACAATGAATTTCACTAATTATATAATTCCAAATAATATATTTGCAATACCACTTGCAACAACAAATATTACATGACATATGTTGATCACTAATATAAGCGAACGACAACGCAAATGATTTCACTAGTTTGGTGTATCCAATAATAGTTCGGCCGGTAGTCGTAATTCCATTATACAAATTCTTTATATCTATGTTGTCACAGGCGACGCCTAGGCGGCCTATGCATGCAGGTTGGAGAGGTCTCGCCTCGACCTGAAATTTTTTTGGGTAAGGTTTTGTTCGCCTAGGCGTGCCTAGGTGCCCATCTAGGGTCGTCTAGAAGAAAAAAAAAGGCCTGCCTAAGGTCGCCCAATTATTCTTACTATCCTAACATAATATTGAATACTGGTTATTTCATATATGTTACTTCTTATATTACTTTTATGCTTATTGCTTAATGCTTATTAGTTATACTACATATTTGTTGTATGCATAATTGCAAAAAAAATTGATTCAAGAGCTGTGAATCCTGGACGGACGCCTAGGCGAGGCAGGTGGTCTGTCGCCACGCGTCGCCTAGCGCCCAGTTCAACATGGCTTTATATTCTCAATATAGCTCCACAAAAGACTTGTTTATTCTTCAAAACCCACCACATTATCTCTCTAGAAACCATTTCATAAGTTTTTCTTAGTCATCAAAAACATATGCATATCCCTCTTCTTTCTCTCTAAATTTCCTTTTAATGTCCTTTGTGAGTAAATGGCATCCATATAAAGATAAATCTCCCCGCATACAATCAATTTTTTTTCTAGTTTCTTAATCTTTGTCAAATTATTCTTTTCTTGAGCTTCATTGTATTTTTTTATTTATTTCTAGCTTCATGGTTTAACTCATAAGCTTGATTACTTGATAGTTTGTACAATTTTAGATATCTCTCTTTTAACATATAGGTACCAAAATATTGCTTCTCCACTCATCTGGCATTTTCTTAGTCTTAGAATTTGGTTGAAACAATTAGTTAGATTAGATACATCAATCATTTGTTCCTTAACATTTCCAACCATCAATATGTATACCATCAGGTCCTATAGCTTAAAATACTTCTCGAACGAGGGGCCTAGTGTTGAAGTCGGGAGAGGCTGTCAAGTCGATTGTACGCAGTGATATAGGTGGTAATTATCTACAAGATGTGCACATGACACTAAGTACATTACGAAGGCAATGACTAGTTGGACTCGTCCAATTGCAATAATGGTATTGTCAAAAGAGGACAAGTCACTCACATATAATATAAATTATAAACATTCAACCTGGGAAGTTCCTGGATATTCTAACTAGCTGATATTCTTCTATAGCAATGCAGTCCAAATTGGAGACTTCACTAAGAGTCACGATACAACGACACTCAACACTACACTTACTACCCAAATTAGCTTAATACGGATTGGACTACATAATTTAAAAAGCAAATCACGCCACATAGAAATTATGAACCAGATATCTAGCTTTTATTCGTAGCATATAAGTGCATCAAGGTCTGTATGACTTTAAGACAGCAACTTTACATTAACATATGGTATATGGCCAATGAGTTGCATGAATGGAACAAAGGACCTAACTTTCTATATCCAACTTGGACAATTTGATGGACCATGAGAAAGAAAACAGGTTTCTAAGTGCAATTAGGAGCCTAATCCAGCTCATGACAGAGAGATTAGGATAAGTGCAGTTAGTTGAATAACACAATATACCGCATAAAAACAGACTACATTTAAGTGTTCTAAAAGGGGTGATTAATCAGTGAGTAATCAGCTCTTCATATGATCAATTGGGTGGCTAATGATCAAAAATTCCAACTGGCCTTCTAATTTTAATTAATTAGCCGAGTAATCCAATTAATCAGCAACCAGTTAAGGACCGAGAAGGTAGTGATAACCAATTTGATCAGGCACTACAAATTTACCGCCAGGTAGCCATTGTGAATCTAAGTAAAACTGATTTGTCTGATTTGATGATCTTCCAGAAACATTATTGTTTCGAAGACAGAGCTAACATCTGCATTTTCATTCCAACATTGTTCAGATTTGTATATGATAAGATACAATCCAATCTCTTATGCAAGATAATCCTCTCAAATTGATTATTGAGAGGCAGGTCCAATGCTCAATTTATGAGATTGATTAAGATTATTGGGTTTTATACTTTTATTTAAATTCAGGCATGTCTATCTACGAAAGTGGGTCGATCAGTAGGAGAGGACTCAGATTATTTGGAGACTAAACTGGTAAAGAGTAGGGTTTTCTTTGAGTAATTTTAGGAGAAGGATCCTTCTTTCTTGCTCATTTGAGGTGGGACAGCTCAAAGGGAAAGCAAAGAATTGAGAATAGACTCAATTTCGTTTGGCGGAATTATTTGATTATTCTATAATCATTCCTTTGAAGGGTGCAGCAATAAATTTTTAGTTTCTTTTTTTCCCTGGGAGTTTTCTTGCTTCTTATCTGCATTCTTTTGGTCACATCAAAAATGACATCTTTTTCATTCCCCATTAATATGTTGTTTCCCTGAATCCTACTCTTCTCGCTACAATAATCTTCTACACCCCCAAGGCACCTAGAGTATTGAAACTTTCTTTTGATCATTGTTGTATAATAACAAGTTCTCCATTTACCAATCTTATCATGAATGGAAAGTCTATACTCTATACCAATTTCTGTTCTATGGTAAAATTATGTCCGAGGATAATAAGTTTGTGCTGGTGACAAAATAAAACCTGGAGGTAGATACAACATGAAGATGCCCATAAGTCCTTCCTTCACCTTAACAATCTAAATCCCCATAAATGTTGCTGATTATAAACTAAAACATATTAGTGGATTGTTCAAAGAGATGTATTTGCAGTCTTCAAGAATCATCACTCAAGCCTCCTCCCATCAGAATGTGTCAACTATTGAGTATAAGGAAGCTCCATAAAAGGTTTGACTGACCGGTTGTCGACTTGACATCAACCCTCTGTTTCAAATTCAAGCCAAAGTAGCTATATGAGCATGAGAGGCTCGTGCCATGAAACCTAGGCAACCAATTGGCACGTAGTTACCTGTTGGATATACAATTTAAGCCCATGCAGAACCAAGGAGCAACCTCCAAGATCCCAAACTACAAACAGTTTAGACGAAAAGGTACGATGACACAATTTCCTACAAGGAATTGCATTCTTCTTTCTGACAGATTAAGCCAAACAGTGAAAAAGAATGGCAATCCCATGAGTTTCTGTTGATATGGTATGTTGGGTGTCATATTTAAGTATAGTATAAGCACATGGGAATATTGTTGAAATTAGTTGATAATTTTATTGATTGTCTCATTGGCATTATATAGCCTTACAGTCATTAATACAATGATTTCAATCATTATGACAATAATCTCATAATGGAATATCCTGTGACATATTCTGGCATCCCAAATATGTCCTCAGGATATTCCCATGTGCTTATACTATACTTAAATATGACACCCAACATACCATATCAACACTCTCCCTCAAGATGGGTGAAAGATATTCACTAAGCCCATCTTGTCACATCCTCTAATCATGCTCACTGAGGCGAGTCCCTTGGTTAGTCCATCTGCTACTTGATCCCTGGTTGGAACATGGCCAAGCTCCAGTAATCCTCTATCCAACTTCTCTTTGATGAAGAATCTATCAATCTCGATGTGTTTGGTCCTGTCATGCTGTACTGGATTGTTGGCGATACTAATAGCTGACTGATTGTCACACCACAGCTTCATCTTGGCTCCTTGATCCAGCTTCAGCTCCACCAGCATATTCTTCAACCATAGCAGCTCTGCAACTCCCAAGGCCATAGCTCTGTACTCTGCTTCAGCTGTCGACCTGGCTACCACAGACTGCTTCTTACTCCTCCAGGAGACCAAGTTACCTTCTACAAATATGCAATATCCCGAGGTAGACCTCCTGTCATCAGCACAACTAGCCCAGTCAGAATCACAGTAGCCCTCGATGCTCACGTGATTGTTCTTCCTGAATATTAGTCCCTTCCCGGGAGCACCTTTCAAGTACCTCAGAATCTGGTACACTGCATCCATATGACCCTTCCGTGGGTCATGCATGTAGCGGCTCACCACACTTACTGCAAAGCAGATATCAGGACGTGTGTGGCTCAAATAGATCAACTTGCCAACCAGTCTCTGGTATCTGTCCCGATCAACTGGTTCTCCAGCCTCAGCATCAATCTTGAACCTCTGATCTATTGGTGTCGCTGCAGGTTTGCACCCCAACATCCCAGTTTCTGTGAGAAGGTCCAGTGCATACTTCCTTTGAGAGAGAACAATCCCCTCTGCTTCTCGAGCAATCTCAATCCCAAGGAAGTACCGAAGAAGGCCGAGATCCTTCACCTCGAATTCCTTGCCAAGCTTTCCTTTGAGTTGGGCGATCTCCTGCTCATCATCTCCTGTGATAATCATATCGTCCACATACACCGCAAGCATGGTGATGTGGCCTCCACTCCGACGGAAGAACACAGTATGATCAGCATTGATCTGCTGATATCCCATCCCTATTATCGCCCTTCTGAATCTGTCAAACCACGCTCGAGGAGACTGCTTCAGTCCATAGAGGGACTTCTTCAACCTGCAGACCTTGCCTACTGTCTGATTGGTGCCAAATCCTGGTGGTATCTCCATGTACACCTCCTCCACTAGATCTCCGTGAAGAAACGCATTCTTCACATCCAGTTGGTGTAGCTTCCATCCACCATTCGCTGCCAGAGAAATCAGAGTCCTGACAGTGCTCATCTTTGCAACTGGTGCAAAGGTCTCGTCATAGTCGATGCCGTACGTCTGACTGTATCCTTTGGCTACTAGTCGAGCTTTGTAGCGATCAATCTGTCCATCTGGGTTCTGCTTCACGGTAAAGACACACTTGCATCCAACTGCTCTCTTCCCCTCTGGCAGTCTCACAAGCTCCCAAGTGTGGTTCTTCTCCAGAGCTCCCAACTCCTCGTGCATTGCCGCTTTCCACTTTGGATCGTTCTTGGCAACCTGCCAATTGTTAGGTACAGTAATACTATCCAAAGATGCTATAAATGCTCCATGAGAAGAAGGGATATGGTCATAAGAAATAAACTGAGCAATATCCCAACCATATCTGTTTGGAGGATTTCCTGCATTGCTGCGAGTGGTCCTCCGTACAGATAGTAGTGTGGGAGTAGTAGTAGTAGGAGGAATGATATCTTGTGAAGGAGGGGGTATCACCTGAAGGGGGGTTGGTGTCGGTGCCTCTGGAGTTGGGACGAACGCAGGCAAGGGACTTGGCATTGGCACTGTCGGTACTGGTCCTGCAGTTTGCTTCTCTCTCTTGCTGTAGGTAAGTAACTCTCCCTGAGCCGTAGGCCTAACACCTTCACCTTCTTGTCCCTTCTCCGTGCCTCCATGCCAAACTTCTAAATCGGTTACCACAAAGTTCTCCATCTCTCCCTCTCGCCTAATACTGGCAGTATTAGGCGTGTTGTGTGAAGTTCCGTCCTGGCGGTAGTATGGCTCATGCTCCCGAAAGTGGACATCCATACTGACAAACTTCTTCTTCTCTACTGGACTCCAGCACACATACCCCTTTTGGGTCGCCGAGTAGCCTACGAAGATGCATTTGACCGCTCTAGGGTCAAGTTTTCCAACTGATGACCTGTTGTCCTTCACAAAACACACACACCCAAGCACCTTCAGTGGGAGTATCCCACTATTATTGCCTTGCAATACCTCACATGGGGACTTCCATCTGAGGACCTTCGAGGGCATCCTGTTGATGAGTTGAGCTGCTGTCAACACTGCATGCCCCCACAGACTCTGTGGGACATTCATGTCGATCATCATACTTCTTGCGACCTCCAGAAGGTGTCTGTTTTTCCTTTCTGCAACTCCATTTTGTGCTGGTGTGTATGCACAGGTGGTCTGATGCTGTATTCCGTGTGCTGACAAGTATTCTGCAAGCGTCCTGTTGGTATACTCCGTTCCATTGTCAGACCTCAGTACCTTCACAACTGTTTTGTACTGAGTCTGGACATGCTTATGGAAATCCCGAAAACAAGCAGGTACATCACTCTTATTTTTCATCAAATATAACCAGGTAACACGAGAGGCACACTCAATGAAAGAAATAAAGTACTTATAACCATTCATAGTGTTAGTAGCACATGGACCCCAGACATCAGAATGTACTACCTCAAAAGCAAAAGTGCTCCTATGACCCGTGCCAACATATGAGCTCCTAGTAAGTTTTCCTAACTCGCACGCATCACATACTAATTTCTCTTTATTTGTTTTTGCATAAATCTCTGGATACAACTTACTTAGAGTATCAAAGGAAGAATGTCCCATCCTCCGATGATGGAGTATCAAGGTATCCTCAGTCCTCTGCTGCAGTCCTTCCATGCCACCCTTCTCTGCCATAGATACCAATGCTGAGTCCAGTCCTTCTCGATCTAGGTACCACAGTCCCTCATGCCAAGTGCCAGTCCCAAGTCTTCGTCCTGTCCCTTTCTCCTGGAAGGTCACCTTAGGAATATAAAAAGAAACAATGCATTTAAGTTGGAGGATTATAGAACTAATGGACAAGAGACTGACTGGAAAGGATGGAGCATGTAAAATATTGGATAATCTTACTGAACCTGTATAATTAACAGTACCCTTACCGACCACTGGCTGGAAAGTGCCATCAGCTGTCTGAATGCTGTCTGCTGATGCTAGGTGAGTGTAGGAAGAAAACTCACTAGCATTCCCCGTCACATGCCGAGATGCTCCAGAGTCGATAATCCAGTCTGATGATTTAAGGGAAGAGATAGACGCAAGGGCAAGTGATTCGTCAGTACCTTCTGATGGATGGGCATACATAGCAGCGTTGCCCCTAACAAAGAATGAGGTGGACGCCTCCTCTGTTCTACTCCTCATGTCTCCCAGTGCCTGGTCCTCCACAGTAAAGGTGTCATTAGCTTCTCCATTCCCTTCTGATATCAGGAGGTTTGCCCGATAACCTCCTCGGCCGCCTCGTCTATCCCCTCGACCACGACCACGTCCTCCATTATATCCTCGTCCGCCGAACGGTCCTCGTCCACCACCTGAATCTCCCTTCCTAGGTGGTTTGGTACAAGCATACCGATGATGACCCATCTTCCCACAGTTGTAGCACTGCCGGTTATGCTGCCAGGGCTCTCCCTTAGATCCTGTGTTTCCTGAGCTGGTGATCGCTAGTGCTGACTTTGCTTCGGGGGGACCACCTGTCCCGGCTTGCAGCCTGATACGTGTCTCCTCCTGGATCATGGCTGAGATAGCCTCCTCAAGGCTAGGGATCTTTGGTTGGGCTAGAAGTAGGGCCGTCCTCTGTACGAAAGCTGCAGTCAGCCCTTTAAGGAACTTCATCGTCCTCTCCTGCAGACACACCTGTCTCTCCTTACACTTAGGGTCCCCGCAGCTCGTCCGATCTGAGGAGTGATCATAATCCAACCACAGACGCTCCAACTCCGTGGCATACTCCTGCACCGTCTTCTCTCCCTGTACGGTGTCATCAATCTCCCCCTTTATCTGGAAGACCCGTAAGTTGTTCCCCATACCATCATAGGTCCTTCTCAACTTCTCCCACACATCTTTCACCATCTCAATACCGTCTACTGTGGCGGCAATAGACTGGACTAAGGAGTTGAGAAGCCAGATGTAGATCACCATATGAGTAGACTTCCACTCATCGTGTCCTGTCGAGCCCTCGTCCGGCTCTGTCGTCTCGCCCGTCAGGAACCCCTCCATGTTTTTTCCTGCGAGGGTTCTTCTCACCCGTCATGACCAACTCGGATAGGTGGCTGGTCCATCTAATTTCAGATCGATGGAGGGAAGCTTCAACTCCGGCGACGTTCGTGTCGTGTTCTCACCAGCCGACATCGTCAACAACTTCATCAACGTCGCCACCTCTGCAGAATCTAGCTTCTTGATGATCTCCTCCATCGATGCGTCGTCTATCCAGTCACGTCACGTTCGCTCCACGACTCACGCTTGTCCTCGTCGTCCTCTCCTAGATCCGAACATGTCCCCCCTTTTTTCAGATCTAGGCATCCCTATTAGGCGCTGCCTCGTGCTGGTGCGGAGGAGGCGACAGCACGCATGTCACAACCGCCATCGCAGCAGCAGCAGTCGCAGCAGCTGCAGCAGCAGTAGTAGCCGCAGCAGTAGCGGGACGGGACAACAATAGCGAAGGGCGGCCTGCGAAGGGCGGAGAAGAGGAGAGTAGGAAAAAAAAGGGGGGGCGTGGAAGAGTTCGGTGGAGGAGATCTAGAAAATCCTCCTGTGGGTTTGTGGAAGCTTGGTGACGGCTAGGGTTTGTGGAAACTTGGCTCTGATACCATGTTGAAATTAGTTGATAATTTTATTGATTGTCTCATTGGCATTATATAGCCTTACAGTCATTAATACAATGATTTCAATCATTATGACAATAATCTCATAATGGAATATCCTGTGACATATTTTGGCATCCCAAATATGTCCTCAGGATATTCCCATGTGCTTATACTATACTTAAATATGACACCCAACATACCATATCAACAAATATCCTGAGGACATATTTGGGATGCCAGAATATGTCACAGGATATTCCATTATGAGATTATTGTCATAATGATTGAGATCATTGTATCAATGACTGTAAGGCTATATAATGCCAATGAGACAATCAATACAATAATCAACTAATTTCAATATGGTATCAGAGCCAGGTTTTCACAAACCCTAGCCGTCACCAAGCTTCCACAAACCCACAGGAGGATTTCCTAGATCTCCTCCACCGAACTCTTCCACGCCCTCCCTTCTTCCCTTCTCCGCCCTTCGTAGGCCGCCCTTCGTTGTTGCTGCCCCGTCCCGCTACTGTTGCGGCTACTACTGCTGCTGCGGCTTCTGCTGCTGCTGCGACGGTGGCTGTGACATGCGTGCTGCCGCCTCCTCCGCACCAGCACGAGACAGCGCCTAATAGGGATGCCTAGATCTGAAAAAAGGGGGGACATGTTCGGATCTAGGAGCGGACGACGAGGACAAGCATGAGTCGTGGAGCGGACATGACGTGATTGGATAGACGACGCATCGATGGAGGAGATCATCAAGAAACTAGATTCTGCAGAGGTGGCGACGTTGATGAAGTTTTTGATGATGTCGGCTGGTGAGAACATGATACGAACGTCGCCGGAGTTGAAGCTTCCCTCCATCGATCTGAAATTAGATGGACTAGCCACCTATCTGAGTTGGTCACGGGGGGTGAGAAGAACCTCGCAGGAAAAAACATGGAGGGGTTCCTGACGGGCGAGACGACAGAGCCGGACGAGGGCTCGACAGGACACGATGAGTGAAAGTCCACTCATATGGTGATCTACATCTGGCTTCTCAACTCCTTAGTCCAGTCTATTGCCGCCACAGTAGATGGTATCGAGATGGTGAAAGATGTGTGGGAGAAGTTGAGAATGACCTATGATGGTGTGGGGAACAACTTACGGGTCTTCCAGATAAAGGGGGAGATTGATGACACCGTACAGGGAGAGAAGACGGTGCAGGAGTATGCCATGGAGTTGGAGTGTCTGTGGTTGGATTATGATCACTCCTCAGATCGGGCGAGCTGCGGGGACCCTAAGTGTAAGGAGAGACAGGTGTGTCTGCAGGAGAGGACGATGAAGTTCCTCAAAGGGCTGTCAGCTTTCGCACAGAGGACGACCCTACTTCTAGCCCAACCAAAGATACCTAGCCTTGAGGAGGCTATCTCAGCCATAATCCAGGAGGAGACACACATCAGGCTGCAAGCCTGGACAGGTGGTCCCCCCAAAGCAAAGTCAGCACTAGCGATCACCAGCTCAGGAAACACAGGATCTAAGGGAGAGCCCTGGCAGCATAACTGGCAGTGCTACAACTGTGGGGAGATGGGTCATCATCGGTATGCTTGTACCAAACCACCTAGGGAGGGAGATTCAGGTGGTGGACGAGGATATAATGGAGGACGAGGATATAATGGAGGACGTGGTCGTGGTCGAGGGGGTAGACGAGGCGGCCGAGGAGGTTATCGGGCGAACCTCCTGATATCAGAAGGGAACGGAGAAACTGATGGCACCTTTACTGTGGAGGACCAGGCACTGGGAGACATGAGGAGTAGAACAGAGGAGGCGTCCACCTCATTCTTTGTTAGGGACAACGCTGCCATGTATGCCCATCCATCAGAAGGTACTGACGAATCACTTGCCCTTGCGTCTATCTCTTTCCTTAAATCATCAGACTGGATTATCGACTCGGGAGCATCTCGGCATGTGACGGGGAATGCTAGTGAGTTTTCTTCCTACACTCACCTAGCATCAGCAGACAGCATTCAGACAGCTGATGGCACTTTCCAGCCAGTGGTCGGTAAGGGTACTGTTAATTGTACAGGTTCAGTAAGATTATCCAATATTTTACATGCTCCATCCTTTCCAGTCAGTCTCTTGTCCATTAGTTCTATAATCCTCCAACTTAAATGCATTGTTTCTTTTTATATTCCTAAGGTGACCTTCCAGGAGAAAGGGACAGGACGAAGACTTGGGACTGGCACTTGGCATGAGGGACTGTGGTACCTAGATCGAGAAGGACTGGACTCAGCATTGGTATCTATGGCAGAGAAGGCTGGCATGGAAGGACTGCAGCAGAGGACTGAGGATACCTTGATACTCCATCATCGGAGGATGGGACATTCTTCCTTTGATACTCTAAGTAAGTTGTATCCAGAGATTTATGCAAAAACAAATAAAGAGAAATTAGTATGTGATGCGTGCGAGTTAGGAAAACTTACTAGGAGCTCATATGTTGGCACGAGTCATAGGAGCACTTTTGCTTTTGAGGTAGTACATTCTGATGTCTGGGGTCCATGTGCTACTAACACTATGAATGGTTATAAGTACTTTATTTCTTTCATTGAGTGTGCCTCTCGTGTTTCCTGGTTATATTTGATAAAAAATAAGAATGATGTACCTGCTTATTTTTGGGATTTCCATAAGCATGTCCAGACTCAGTACAAAGTAGTTGTGAAGGTACTGAGGTCCGACAATGGAACGAAGTATACCAACAGGACGCTTGCAGAATACCTGTCAGCACACGAAATACAGCATCAGACCACCTGTGCATACACACCAGCACAAAATAGAGTTGCAGAAAGAAAAAACAGACACCTTCTGGAGGTCGCAAGAAGTATGATGATCGACATGAATGTCCCACAGAGTCTGTGGGGCATGCAGTGTTGACAGCAGCTCAACTCATCAACATGATGCCCTCGAAGGTCCTCGGATGGAAGTCCCCATGTGAGGTATTGCAAGGCAATAATAGTGGGATACTCCCACTGAAGGTGTTTGGGTGTGTGTGTTTTGTGAAGGACAACAGGCCATCAGTTGGGAAACTTGACCCTAGAGCGGTCAAATGCATCTTCGTAGGCTACTCGACGACCCAGAAGGGGTATGTGTGCTGGAGTCCAGTAGAGAAGAAGAAGTTTGTCAGTGTGGATGTCCACTTTCGGGAGCATGAGCCATACTACCGCCAGGACGGAACTTCACACAACACGCCTAATACTGTCAGTATTAGGCGAGAGGGGGAGATGGAGAACTTGGTGGTAACCGATTTAGAAGTTTGGCATGGAGGCACGGAGAAGGGACAAGAAGGTGAAGGTGTTAGGCCTACGGCTCAGGGAGAGTTACTTACCTACAGCAGGAGAGAGAAGCAAACTGCAGGACCAGTACCGACAGTGCCAGTGCCAAGTCCCTTACCTACATCGAAGATG
Source organism: Iris macrosiphon (assembly GCA_036927795.1). Taxonomy (NCBI): domain Eukaryota; kingdom Viridiplantae; phylum Streptophyta; class Magnoliopsida; order Asparagales; family Iridaceae; genus Iris; species Iris macrosiphon. The sequence continues at coordinate 191,715,382 of JAYESA010000002.1, read as the reverse complement.
ACTCGTTTCTCTGCATATTCGATAGTTGCCGAGCAATTGCCGAGCCAATCCATCCCCAAAATGATGTCATAATCTCGAACATCTAGGACTAACATATCGAGCGAGAGTTTTTTCCTCAATACAGATGTGACCGCCCTGACATACTGAACGAACAGGTATCTTCGTGCCTGATGGGGTGCTAACACTAAGGTCTAGATATAATGGTGTCATTTCTATCATGTTTTCCACGGTAAAATTTGTGGATATAAAGCTATGTATTGCACCAAAATCAAATAGCATGCGAGCAAGTATATTATTGAAAAGCAATATACCTGACACAACGGTGTCCGATGCTAGGGTCTCTTCCCGTGTCAAAGTGTACACCCGGCCTTGAGCTTGACGACGCTCTTGCTGCGGCGCGGCTCGGTTGGCTTGAGGTGCTGAGGCATAATTTGGATGTTGAGGGCGACGATCAGAGAGGCACGGACAGTCACGAATGGCATGGTTTGGATCGCCACAAGCGAGGTATAATCTATGCTTGAGACGGCAGCTGTCGAAAGTGTGCCCTGGCTTCTTACAGAAGGAACATGTTTGCCCCAATCCCCCTCTTTGTTGACCGTCGTTATTTGGACGCTTTTGAGCGGTGTTTCCTCCCGCATTGCTATGGCACTTGTGATTGGAAGTATGCACAACGCCGGCAACAACTGAAGGATACTGTGGTTCAAGAGAAAGGGCATAGTTGAGAACTTCCAACATCATCAGGTATTGGGGAACGACCACGTGTGCATGGATAACAGGTCGTAGGCCGCATTCGAATTGTCTCGCACGACTTGCCGCATCAGGTAAATATAAGCTTGCAAATTTGGCGAGCTGGTTGAATTCGGCGGAGTACTGCTTCACTGTCATATTGACTTGGCTGAGATGCACGAACTCGTTCTCCTTTTGCCGACGAATGGGAGGGGTATGAACTCTTCTTCAAACGTGCCACAGAAGGTAGCCCAAGCGATCGTCTCCTCTTCATCGCCTACTGAGAGAGATCTTCGATGCACGTCCCACCAATTGTGCGCGTTCAAACGGAGCTGCAATTGGGCACATGCAATACGTTTCTCCTCAGGTACCTCTAGCAGTTTGAAGTGATCCTCAAGCTCTGTCAGTCAATCTAGAGCCACGACCGGATCCTCAGTCCCTTTGAATGGCGTATTGCAGACCTTCTTGAAGTCAGCAAAGTCGAAGGTAGTCACTTCCTTCTTCTTTGGAGTTTGAGGCATTTCGACTTCAGGTGTGGGTTGCTCCACTGGTGTCGTTGTTGTCTTTGTGGAATGGTTGGAGGCCAAGGTCTGAACGATCTGTTGTAGGGCATCTACCTGCTTCTGTTGGACTGCAAATCGGGCTTCTAGATTGCCTTCGAACTTGCACTATCGTTCTTCCGTCCGCTTCTCGGCTCATTCGTAATGAGCCTCATCCCTATGTTGGCTTGCTTCAAGCATCCGCATCATTTGCTCAATCGGGTTGACATGGGACATGGCTCACTGGCTTCTGGAACTTTTTGAGGTGCCGGAACTACCTTCTTAGGCTTGTACCTCACCCTGTGCTAGCACTAATAATTGCACTTGAGTCATTCCTTTTAAAGAAGGTAACTTGTATCAGGCTCATAATGTATTATGGACTCACTGTATGGAACGTATCTCATTTTGGCCAAACGAGTTCAAGAGTTCACATAGGGAATAGATCGTTAAAGGAACTTTTTCGACACGAGAGTCAAAGAAACTTGAAGCTGTGCTCTGATACCAGTATGTTACGCCCCGATTCCATGAAATCGATAGTCGTCCCCCGGGCGTGACGCCGTGCATGCCTAGATTGCGCAACGCACAAGGCTAAGGTATTTTATAAAGCGAACACATATTCAGAGTACGCAGATAATTGAAACACAATGTTGAAACATGAAAAAATTCTCTTTATTGATAATGAATATCTTTTACAAACTCTTGAATGAGTCGGTTAATTGCCGCATATGCTTACAAAAGTGGACGCAAAATGAGATAGTCGTCATGTACATTACATCATTTTACTAAAACTTCAAAAGAAGAGACCTTTAGGCGAAGATATCGCCTTTCCACGGAGCTGCATAAGTTATGTGCACGAGCTCCTGGATCTTCAAAATGTCTCTTCGAAGGCACGATCAGGGCGTGCCGGTAGGTGGACTCGATTGGGAGTCACTCTAGCTTCCTTGAAGGATTGTCTTAGTGCGGGGAACCTGTTTCAACGAAGGTCAATACATTGAAATGCATTGGTGAAGGTGAGCTAACCCAAATATACCAATCAACACGTTGTTTATATGAAGCATGCAAGTTATTTTGTGGTCTTTCTATCTTGTCTTAGTTCATTTTACAAGAAAATATTATGTATATAGAAGTTTACTGAAATAAATATGCTACCGTTCAGTGACTTTTACCTGCCCGTCTGAACCACCTGCACAAATACTTACCATGACCTTCCCTGCCACGAAGACATAGTTAGCTTGCACAGTTTAAATATACATGGGGGTCACTGGCATTATGCCATAGTGGACGAATTAGTCTTGGGCGAGAATGTGATGCAACGAAAGAACATGAGACGTCGCATGCCATCCCGCCCGAACACGAGACTATCAATAAGTTTTGTAAGGATCGAAACGGTGCCAGTGCCCCAGCAACCGTCCGCAGGAATCATAAATCCTTGTGCACAAGTTGTCCATGACCATGTGACATTTAAATCAAATTATCATAAGGAGCAGTTCGAGGCAATACGTGCATGGAATAAGTAACATGGCATGATCTGTTTTGCATAGTCTTCCTGATCAGTTTATTGCATAACAAGGTGTATTCTATACATAGCACAATTATAGAAGAATTATACATTCTAACTTGAATTGAAACACTATGAAAGAACATTTAAGTGAACTAGCATACGACAAGGTAACCGTTTCCAAGTTGGTTGACAAGCACAAGTAATCCAAGTCTATTCATTTTTATCTTGAAATCTTTTAGTTATTATAGTATCGTTTGATCGAAACAATCAAGAAGGCATGATTTTAGATGTGAAGACTTGGAAGAAGGGTCAACTAAATCGAATTATAGCCACTCACAAGTTGGTTGGAGAGAGGAAAGGAAAGAGGTGCTTCAAGACTCCGCTCATATGACGTCTACTACACGATCACCTGCATTGCCACGAACAGATGATCAATACCTCTTATACTCTTTCCTAGCTCGGAATGAAATACAGTTCAACGAACAAAAATAATGAAATCCATCAAAACCATCCAAGAAATCACAAATCCGAAAACCAACTCAAAAGCACGAAAGCAACAAGACGACAGCGAAAACTATGCAAGAAAACTTGCAGCGAAGAGGTCCCTCTTGACTCTGCCGCTAAGTCCATCCTTGGGGCACGGTCCACTAAATTTAGGAATCAATTTCGAAGAAGCAAATTCATAACGAGGATAAGATCTTGATTCAATCTATCCCGATCGAACGATACCAAAAGTATTTCTTAGCCACGCTCCCTGAAGAGGGAAAACGGGGCACCACACAAGTTGGTCTGACCTTGAACCAGAGTTCATGAGGAGTAATGTCATATATCGCAAATGGTACTCTATTCAGAATAAACGTAGCCGTAAGCGCTGCTTCTCCCCAGAAGTACTTTGGAAGTCCTGCTGTCAGCAACATGAAGTTCATCATCTCTGCTAGCGTCATGTTCTTCTTTTCTGTTATACCATTAGATTGGGGAGAATACGGAGCAGTCATTTCATCGACAATTTTATGCTCTTTGCAGAACGATGCAAATTCCAATGAACGATATTCTCCGTCTCGATCACTTCTGAGTCTTTTGAGTTGTTGACCAGTTTGACGTTCTGCCTCAGCCTTGAAGTCCTTAAACTTCTCGAATGCTTCGTATTTTGATTTGAGAAGATATACGAATGCGTACTTCGAGAAATCGTCAATGAAAGTGATAAAATACTTCATTCAGCTTTTGTAGAGAATTGCTTGAAGTCACATATATGTGAGTGTACCAACTCAAGAAGATCTGTGCTTCGGTTCACTCTTCTGAACGGCTTCCTGACGATCTTCGGCTGCGCACAGACTTCACATTTCTCCACCTCCTTACCCCCACATTGGAGATAAGGCCTAGACTAGACATCTTGTTAATGCGTTTATAATGCATATGTCCTAGTCTATTATGCCACAACTCAAGAGAATAACCAGAAGTAGAGGCTGCATTGATACAAATAGAAGGAGTTACAAGCTGCAGTTTAAACATTCCTTCGATACATAAAGCTTTTTCGAAGTATGTTCCCTTGTAGGACATCACCATCTGACCGGCATTAATGTCCATCCTCAGGCCTGCCTTGCACAACAGACTCCCAGAAACCAGATTCTTGGAAATTATTGGTACGTGCTTCACATTCTCCAGTGTAAGTGACTTTTCAGATGTCATCTTTAGCACTACCGTCCCGATCTCCAGTACTGCAACTTGAGACTTATCCGCCATCGAGACTTTCTCAGAGGTAGGCTCGTACTTGGCGAACAGCTCCTTCTTAGAGCACACATGGCAAGATGCACCAGTGTCCACCCACCAGTCAGTGTCCACACCATGCGACTCAACCTGCGCAATCATAGCAACTAGATTAAGCTCACCTTACTCTTTCGGTTTAGGCTTTGATCTGCAGTCGCTCTTGTAGTGACCCTTCTTGCCACAGTTGTAGCACGTCACATCAGTCTTCGGCTTTGGCTTGAACTGAGCTGACTTCACCTTCAGCTGGTTGAAGTCCTTCTTCTTCTTGTAGAAAAATTTTTGCTTCCCTTTAGAGTCACTAGCGTGTACCATGTTGGTCTTAGCCAACTGCTTGGACAAGGAGTCCAACTTCAGTTGCCCCCTGACTTCATCTTCAATGTGAATCCAGTGAAGAAGATCTTCGAGCTGGATCTCCATCTTTTTACGGTACATGTCAGTCTTGAATCTGATCCAGCCTGGAGGAAGTTTGGTGACGATAACCCCCACCATAAATTTGTTCTCTTGCTTCATGCCCTCTTCCTCCAGTTTCTGCTGCATCTTCAGGAGTTTTTTGACTTGTAGTAACATCATCTTCTCGTCCTCAAATTGCAAAGTGAAGAACTTCTCGACGAAATAGATTTTAGATATTTTCTCGTCAGTTTTGTAGTGCTTCTCAAGAGATTCCCAGACATCTCTTGCCTTCTTCTTGTTTTAGGACTCTGCCATCGAGTAGTCCATAGCATTGAGAATCAACAACCTGCAGAGGTCGTTGTCTTTCTTTTACTTGGAGTGCGCGTCCCGTGCCACACCAATTGCAAGTTCTCCTCTATCTTCGGGAATGGTAGGTTTAGGATCAACCAACACATAAGCAACTTTGACAAGACGAAGATTCAAGGAGATCTTCCTCTTCCAAATGTTGTAGTGTTCGCCATCGAACTTCTCAAGCTTGTGAAAGCTAGTATCGAGAAGGTTTGAGCGGTTGCCAATTCTAACTCTGATCTTGTCTTGAGATTGTTAATCCCGAAGTCAGATCAAAGTAGAGGAGGTCCACAAAAGTTGGTGTATTGAGATCCACTCACAAGCGTCTCTACAGTGACACATAACTCCACAGCAGCACTAAACCACAAACATGTTACAAACTGACAAAAGAGAAAAAGGAAAATACAGCAACAACTAGAAAATTGTTCTTCTCTTTACGTTCGCAGACGCTACAATGAGAAAGAACGAAAAACAAGAAGAATAACACCAGAAAAAGGAACTTCTTGCTGGGGTGATCAAAACTGCCGGTGCTCAAGGCAAGATTCACCCTACACGACGATCTGCCCCCCGGATCCAGCAACTTCGCAAATGAACTTCTGGAACGCTCTTGGTCACCTTCGGATCACTCGAAAATCACTATGTGGGAGGGGCGCTGGCTAGGCCGCATACGAGCTCAGATGCTCTCGGTTTTCTTAGTGAAGTCTAAATTCTCACTCTTCAAATGAAAGAGGAGCCCCTATATAAATAGAGGAAATCAGCACATATGCGGCTTGAGAAAGCTCATGCCGCATATGCGCCATCCGACACCAGGCCGCATGTTTAGCCGTAGCCGCATGCTACGCCAAAGCCGCATGCGTCGCCGCCGCCGGTCACGCTGCACAGAGCAGTGCCACCAAACGCCGAAAGCAGCTACCACTGTGCACGGACACCCCCGTGCCGCATGCGCCGCAAATCCGGATGGCACGGATAACCATGCGCTGCATACCCCGCCAACAGCCGAACCTATCCCCTCCACATGCGACTCGCTCATGCAAATTCGCATGCCGCATGGCCCCTGGCCGCATACGACCGAGTTAGCAATCGTGCATGCAACTCGCACATAAGATAAACGCATGTGCGCCATGCGACGAAGCTGACGTGCTAAGTGCAAGTGTAAAGTGCGCCAACAAAGCACAACTTTGCGTCCGAGTCCGAGTCGCTAGCTCTTAAGGGAAGCATCCCAAAGGTGGTGACAAAATAAAGATTGCCGTAAAGGTGTTCACACTTAATCCCTCTAGGAAAGTCAATCCACATGGACCATCACTCCATGTGCATATGCCAATATTAAACAAAACTATATATTGAGATATATACAATTGTTATTTTTCAATGTGGAACTAAAACTTCCAAAACAAAGTAAAAAACACCAAAATCAATGAAGAACTAAGAGGCAGTCCGACGGAATGAGGGTTACTAAGAAGGCGTCAAAGATAATAGTCAGACAACAATATGCGACAAGCCCGTGAATAAAGAAGACATGAAAACATTGGAGGAGGAATTGAGGAGAGACGAGAATAGAGACAGGAATTGAATTGAGTTTTCTTCGAAATGACAAGTACTGCTAACAAGAGAAGATACAGAGACTTGAAAATATGTTAAATCTGAGCCATCAATTTTTATTTTAGAGTATCCAACGGCTCACATTATATCCATTCCAAATAAAAAAAATCTCAGTTCTTCCTTCCAGTTACACCACTGTTTTTTTTTTTCTATTTTTTGAGATGTCCGACATATCGTTTAAAATTTTGTGCACGTTGCGTTGTATGTCTTTTAGCTCAATGTCTTTAACTCCTACCAAATAAATAGAAGAAATAATACGTCTCCGTGGTTCGATTCATCGATATTTTATCATTCAATCAGAATCTTATCTCTCTTTTCGGTATCCACAAAAGTCTTTCGAGTTCGATTGTTACGCCGTAGTCCTGACCAGTAGGTTATTATTATGGATAAGTTTGGTAGACATTATGTCAGATATTTTAAACTGTCATTAATGCATAAGATCAGGACAAGCTACTAGTCACGTATATAGAAGAAATATTTTTAGGAAAAGTCTTTCCATACCAAGCAGCAGATCATATGCCACGTATTTCTTCCAATTGGTCGGTCAAAAACAGTTTGCTAACTTACACAAAAAAAAAAATGATCAATCAGAAGATGCCACGCGACACACTATCTGTCTCTTCTGCCTATGTGTAGAGGACTATGCTATGACTACAATTAAATGCCTACAACCTTTTATAACCGTCATATGGCGTTCACGTGTCGTCCACGTGACGTCCGTTTATTGGAGGAGGAGGGAGAGATGGAATCCGGTAGCTGTCTGGATGGTCGTCACATGATCGAAATGTCACGTGACGGTCGTTCATTGGAGGAGAGGTGAGACCGGAGGTGGCCCAGATGGCAGGAGGGGTGAGAGGATTGTGAGAAGGTTGTAAGCATTTGGTAGTAAACTTAGCATTATTGATGTGTAGAAGCGTTGATATTTAATTATAGATCACACCCACCAACAGTTCCCGCCAACCAATGAGACAAGTGAGATATCATCCATATATAGAAGTCGGAGCCAATCTTTCCGCTCTTACTGCCAACCAAACCCAAGTCGCATCCATGGCGAAGTCACCAACATGGCTTCTTCTTCTTCTTGTCCTAACCACGGTTGTCATTCCCGTATCAATCTCCATAGTTCTCCACCACCTGCAGCCCGAGGGCTTCGACCCCGTGCCGCTGGTCGGGTACTCGTTCGACGAGTCGGTCGCGGTGGCGGAGAAGAACCTTAGGATAGTCGCGTGGAGCGAGAGGATCGGAGAGGGGCTGTTGGTGGGGCCGGAGGATTTGGCTTACGACGGAGAGAGCGGGTATCTCTACACTGGTTGTGCCGATGGTTGGATCAGGAGAGTAAGGGTTGCGGACGAGGAGGAGCCGAAGGTGGAGGACTGGGCTCAAGTCGGCGGCCGGCCCCTGGGGATCGCCTTCGGCCCAGACAGGAGCCTGATCGTGGCGAACGCTTTCAAGGTCAGTTGCTACTTACTTGTTTGCGTTGGTTACCGAGTGAAAATTTATGGTTTATGTCAAAATAGCAAAAGTAAAATAGTTTGTTATATAGCCCAGTGACCTTGTGGTTACCGGAAAGAGGTACAAGATTCTGACTGGATGGTGGAAGATAAGTAGATCAAGCCACGGGGATGTATTATTCTTACGTCGTGCATCTCAAGAAAGGAGGAAAATTATAGACAACTAAGTCTCGTGCACAAACAAAAGAATAGAAATTTAAATTATATTAGAATATTTTTAATATTATTTGAATATATTTTAATTAGAATTTGTTATAAATATATTTTTAGAATTATTGATATATGTTTGAAAAATTGGATAGAATTTTAAATTATATCAGAATATTTTAAATATAATTTGAATATATTTTAGCTAGGATTTGTTATAAATATATTTTTAGAATTATGGATATATGTTTAGTTAGATAATACTATGTAGTTAGTTTAGATATAATTTAAATATTGATTATATTTTAGAATTTGTTATATATTCAGGTAGTTAGAATAATTTTAGATTTTTTTATTTGCAAGTATGTCAGAAGATTGTTGGTAGTTAAATTTTTATATATTAATAAATGAGGATATACATACGACTTAGACTGCTCATTTTTTTTGGTTTCTAAGCCGCATTATAACAGTTGAGATAATAACTTGTGACATCATCATTATCAAGCCATGATTTTAGTTTACCTAGGCTGAACTTAAAATTTCCTAAAATATTTAAACACGAAAATTATTTCTTAGTGATTTAATAAGTAAACATGTTGCTTAAGACAATTAGGAAAAGTCAAAACATCATCTCCTACATGTAAAATGAGAAATTGAAAAAAAAAAAACTTACATGAATCTGCTATCTTTGCTTCTGCGTTCCAAAAATCTCCTCCAACTTCTTCTATCTAGGGAAAGAAAATCTACTACAAAACAAACGAACGTCAATCACAAACAAACAAAGATAATGAAAGAGAACGATAGAATAATACATACCAATATAGGACACTTACTAGCGAAATTGGACTCTTCATCATTCCAAGAAGCAAAAGCATCTATTATTGTATCAAATCTGTATCGATCATTTCCGTTATTTCTCTTTCGATGTAGACAACCATTGAATCGCTCAAGAAGTCATCTTCCATCTTGTTATGAAGAGTGCTTTTGATGTGTTTCATAGCTGAAAATGCGCATTTTGTAGTTTCTGTAGAAACAAGAAGAGTCAAAGCAAAACGAATCAACCCATCGATAAATTATAAGTCTCTGCCTTATTGATTTCTATTAATCCATGACACAATTCTGAAATTGTTAACATATTCTGAAGCTTCTTGTGGTGAACAACATCAGTCGATAATGATCTAAATGAGATTTCAAATGATGTATGTCTAAAATCATATGGATAAAACTTCTCGACAAGTAAAAGACGAAAGGATCGAAAGATTTGAAGTTGTCCCTAGGATCTAAAGTAGAGGAAAGCATAAGCAGTTCTATTGAATCTTCATTGAATCTAGTATGTAACTCATCCAACTGATAATCAATCGCAGCATAAAATATGTCAATATGATAGTGATGCTCAACTGTGATTGATCATTCTGTTGGCAAGTGTTGGGAATCGGACATGCCCTGCAAGTGTTCCGACATCGTGCCTGAGAGTGCCCGCGGTAAAAACTTTAGGCCAACCTACCTGAGATAACCAACCCCTGTCTAACGAACACCAAGCACAGATAAAGACAAGTATATGGCGGTGACTACGTCACCTGGACAAATTTTAACCTTTATAACTCAGGTAAAATTACAAGATTAACAGAATTAATGTTGAACCCTTTGCCCTAATAGATTCAACCCCCTCACCATACTCAAGAAGAAAAGAAAGAGAATACAATTGAAATTACTCACCAACCCGTAGCAATCTCCCTGAGCGAAGGAGACGACTCCTCGATCAGATATATTTCTTCCGTCTTGGATGACAAAGTCATAAGTGCAAAGCACGTACATTCTCTTAGATTTTCTGTGGACGAGCACCCCAAATCTCCAACTTGTTCTATATTTTGTGCCTCCACCTTCCTCCTATATTTATAGAATAAGAAATCGTATTTTAGGTCATAATAGGATTTCCTAAATAGAAAATCTTAAAATAAGAATCATATTCCACCTAAAATAGCCCAACACCAACTATGGACGTCCAAATATGGTCAAATTAAATATTCGATACAAATTTAAAATCTAATCAAATCTTACATTTAATGTAGATTTTTAAATTATATCAAATTAAATCTTTGACCATATTTGGGCTCCAAAATTCACCAAATCCAGACTGGACCCCAACAATCTTTCCCGCCAGTCTGATAAGAGGGTGTTGACCCCAGGCTTCTCAACTGGACTCCATGTCTGTGGCCCCGCGACAGAGTTCCTGCTCTCCAATGTCACCGATCTCCGATCCCCCGAGTTGCTTTGCATCTTCCTTCGTCTCCAGCTCCTCAACCGTCACGTCGACGCTAGCTGTCATGTGTAGCACCTTCTGTACCACTGGGATCCTACCGACATCAATGACACGACTGAGACTAAAGTCCCTGACTATCAACCTCAATGTGAGTCTTGGCTACTTGTCCCCGACTTTCGTCTTCCACCGAAACGTGTTAATGTTCCGACGAGCTTCTTCACCCTTGGCTGGCCCAACCAAGCGGACGGTGTGATTCTCCCGAGATTCGAACTCCTGAATCTGTCCACCTTCGTATCCGAACCTGAAGACCCCCATACACATGCGTCATCGAGCAGAACATCAAGCACTGTGCATGTCGTCGATGACCCACAATTCCCTTGGACTGTGTGAATGGTGACGCTCCCGCCTCAGATTGAGTTTGCTGCAAACCTTGATCTCCTTCCTGGCCTCAAACTGCTGAAACCAATGTCGCTCCGTGAAGCTTTGGCAAACCACCCGTCGCAAAAACCGAATCCGTGAAGCAACCCCCACCTGGAGACCGACCAGCTGTCATGGGACCGACATACTGACCCTCAATATTTGGCTCATCACCATTCGTCGTTTTGTCTCGAAGAACTGAATCCTCCGTAATCCTCAAAGTATCTCGAAGTCCCTCCTCAACAAGTTTTTGACGATCCAACTCCTGTCGAATATCCCTCGAGCCTCCATCCAATGTCTGTGGCATGCCTGTACAACTCAGAGGCTTGAGCCTGTACATGCCACAACATAAATCTCCTCGATCCAGCTGTTGAAACCCTTCGTAAGCATACAATATTTGTCCCCAAACAAACTGCGACAGTCGTCATCCGCCAGCCTCCCTACCGAAATCAAGTTGTAGCGCAAACTCGGTACATATCGCACATGCTTGAGAACGAGCTTCTCACCAAGCTCCGTTGTCAAGTGCACATCACCGATGCCTACAACTGCAGCCGTCCGTTTGTTGTCCATCTTCACACGTCCAAACATGCCGCTGTGGTATGACGTGAAGATCCTCCTATATAGAGTGGCATGATACGACGCTCCCGTGTCCATGATCCAATTGCCATCATGACACATGCCACAATGTTCCTCTGCATCGGTTGCTGCGATGATGAGATCTTCCATAGACGTGAGATCCTCCTGATTATCCTTGCCTTTGGCCTTCTCAGCTTTGAGCTTCATGCAGTTCCTCTTGATATGATCCCTTTCGCCACAGTGATAGCAGCCCTCCTTGCGGTCCACAGTCGCAAGATCCCGAGAACTCTTCCATGTCCTCACCTGTGACTTGGGTCTTCCCTTTCCGTTGGAAGCCACCAGAGCGAACTCCTAAGACGATTCCACTTGCTTACGCCGGATCTCCTCGTTCAACAAGCTGCTTTTGACTGCCTCCATCGTGATAATTCCACCAGGCGCGGAGTTGCTCACTGACACCACCAACGTCTCTTAGCTTTCCGTCAGAGAACTCAAAAGCAAAAGGGCCTGAAGCTCATCATCAATCACCATCTTTATCGCAGACAGCTGATTGATAATACCCTGAAGCTCGTTCAGATGTTGTGCTACTGGGGCACCCTCCGTGTACTTCGAGTTGACGAGTTGGCGAATCAGAAACTCCTTGTTGCCAGCCGTCTTCCTTTCGTACAGCGAATGCAGCTTCTCCCATAATGCTTTTGCCGAACTCTCCATAGACATGTGGTGAAACACCGAGTCATCCAACCATTGACGGATGAATCCAACGACCTTCTGATCTAGTCGTTTCCAGTCTTTAGTAGTTTTGTCCGATGGCTTAGCGTTGTCGACCTCCAACGGACCATACAAGTCCTTGCACCAGAGTAGATCCTCCATCCTTGGCTTCCAAATCGCCCAATTCCCCCATGTGAGGGTGATCATACGAGTGTTCATCTACTCCATAGACATAGTTGCCAGAACCAAAACCAGTAGCTCTGATACCAGATATTGGTAATCGGACACGCCCTGTAAGCATTCTGACACCGTGTCTGAGAGTGCCCGCAGCAAAAATTTTAGGCCAACCCACTTGAGATAACCAACCCCTGTCTAACGAACACCAAGCACAGATAAAGACAAGTATATGGCGGTGACTACGTCACCTGGACAAATTTTAATCTTTATAACTCAGGTGAAATTACAAGATTGACAAAATCAATGCTGAACCCTTTGTCCTAATAGATTCAACCCCCTCACCACACTCAAGAAGAAAATAAATAGATTACAATTGAAATCACTCACCAACCCGTAGCAATCTCCCTGAGCGAATGCGATGACTCCTCGATCAGATCTCTTTATTCCTTCTGTCTCGGATGACGAAGTCCTAAGAGCAAAGCACGGACTTTCTCTTAGATTTCATGTGGACGAGCACCTCGTATCTCCAACTTGTGCTATATTTTGTGCCTCCACCCTTCTCCTATATTTATAGGATGAGAAATCGTATTTTAGGTCATAATATGATTTCCTAAATAGAAAATCTTAAAATAAGAATCATATTCCACCTAAAATAGTCCAACACCAACTATGGATGTCCAAATATGGTCAAATTAAATATTTGATACAAATTTGAAATCTAATCAAATCTTACATTTAATGTAGATTTTCAAATTATATCAAATCAAATCTTTGACCATATTTGGGCTCCAAAATTCACCAAATCCAGACTGGACCCCAACAACAAGAACATCCTATAGCTTCTTTGTACTGAGTGCTAGGGCCGGCCCTGAGCTCATGGGGGCCCAAGGCGAACTTTCAAAATGGGCCCCATATGTAATGTAAAAAAAAGAAACTAAAATAAAAGTAAATATAACCGGAAAAAAAATATTGTTGTCACCAAGAATTGAACCAAGAACCTCTAGAGTGACAAACTAACATGATAACCACTACACCACAATTATTTTGTATTAAGTGTGGCCCATAAGATATACTTCTATTTTAGCTATATCTATATTTGTGTCCCTTTAATCTGTGGGCCCCGGGCAGTCGTCCTTGCTAGCTTGGGTTAGGGCCGCCCCTGTTGAGTGCTCATATCAGGTATATCGACATCAAATTTCACACAAATTGATTTCAAAGCACATCCTTGTAGAGTAAGCCACCGAATACTATCAATGATAGTCTTAAGACAATCGATTTCTCTCAATGTTTTTCGAACTTTGAACATTCATAACTTTATCGATGTGCTGAGATATATTCTTCAATGCCTCAACATTTCTCACAACATTGTTGTGTGGAGAAGTAGGACCTCATATATGTGCCAAGAATACACATCTGGCTCTGTTGTTTACTCTTTTCTAGCTATTGAAACCTTCAACGGTAAATGTAGGATGTAGAGGTTCACAATCTTGAAAAACAAAGCACGAAAAATAAAATGCTGCATCTTTTAAAATAGAGTACTTTAATCATGAAAATTTTGTGAACCAACTTTGTTGAAATTGTCGGGTTTGAACTCCGATTTTAGTCATCGGATACTCATCCAAGATAGGTTGATTTGGTCCCCATTTGATATAACACGTCTAACTGCATCTTGATTATAAAATGGATGCTTCCATATTGGAATACACAATGCAAGATCTCGTTCAAGTTAATTATCATAAGATACAATCCGTGGAATCTTGGCAAGATGTTGAGGTTCTGTAGTAATTGTAGGAATATTGACACTCGTTGATGTTTCTACTTGAGTCTTAGGTTCAAGAGTAGATTTAGAACCCGAAGATGCTCAGTTTTTTTATCCAACGAATATTGACACGAAAAAATGCTATAAATCGATTGTAGATCGATTTTAGGCACTTTGAGACCATTTTTATGACCGATGTGACATGTCATGTATGTCATGACAGGCACATGCGTATTCTATTATCGCGGGCAGGCCCACGTACACGGCTAGTACGTCTTGCGCGCCTGTTATTTAACCGCACGCACATGCGGGCGTTCTTAAACCGCATGCGCACATGTCCTTTAACCGCATACGCGTGACGCGTACGTTTGTTCTTTAGTCGCGTGCGCGTAAGCGCCCGCACGTACAATTGTTTATGTTTCTTTTCCACGTTTCTTTTTAAAGAACGGAAAATTAGTTTTCGTTTTTTTGTTGTTGTTGATTTTCCATCCTAATAAAATAGAAAGTAAGCAATGAAATTAGAAACTTGAAGCCAGGATAAGGAACATTAAGGGTATAAGAATAATTCAACATTAAGGGTATCATTCAAGCTCAGGATATCAAGATATTTCAACATTAAGAGTATCAGGATAGTTCAGCATTAAAGGTATCATTCAAGCTCAGGATATCAGGATAGTTCAACATTAAGGGTATCATTCAAGCTCGGGATATCAGGATAGTTCAACATTAAGGGTATCTTAAATTGCCAGGATAAGGGACACTTGATGCCAAAAAGCTATCTTAAATTGCCAGGTTCCAGACAACATTAAGGGTATCAGACACTTGATTGCATAAATGAGATTAAGGGTATTGGACAACTTAAATTGCCAGGTTCCCAATGTTATATAATTAAGAAAGTATGGACAAAGATGAAGAATTCAGCATAAATGAGAATTCTTAGACAGTATTGTCAGACACTTGATTGCATATTGGATATTCAAGTTTAATTGCATATTCAAAGATGAAGAATTCATACTTTGATCACCTTAATAGTTCGTAAGTTTAGTTTTTAAAGAATTCTTTAACTATTAAGGGTATCTCCCGTGGTAGAAGAAAATCGACTTAACCAAGTTTTATGTCGACACCAGAGTGAAGGTGATCGCATCTTGACAGTTCAAAGATCTCTTAGACCGATCTAGAATACCGTCCCGCGGGCCCCTTTAGGTCCCAGGCTTAATTGGCTCTTCCAAGGGCACCAGCTGCTAGCATCACTTCACCATTTTCTCGCACCATTGCATGGTGAAACCGTCCCATTTGATCACGATAAACCACCCCGATTACCGATAGCCTTGACCTGGAATACTGTTAAGTAGATGCCAACAATATTTTCTCAACACTTGCATACACGGCAACTTTCATGTTCATAGCATTTGGATAATTGAGAAGATCTGCATGCAGAAGTTCATAAGGACGGGAGAGAGGGGGCTGCCTTGTGGGATGCCCTTTGTGGCGTTTGAGTAATCCTTACCCTTTTCGTCCACAATACGGCTTTTGAGGCAAGATTCTATGAGATCGCAGACCGCCTTATTCTCCTAAATAAGATTGAAGAACTTGGATGAGGCTTGCCGTGAAAGACTTTTATTTTCTTACCGGAGATCGAAAGAAAAGAAATGATCAAGCCCTGGTAATTCTTTAACTATCAAGCTCAGGATATCAGACACTCTCACAAACCAAGTAGCCAAGTATCAGTTAATAAGCAGTTTCCAAGATGAATCCCAATTGGTAGAAATCTACTACCATATAGTAATGTAGTTTCAACAAACCCATTCAAACCCAGTTAACAAAGATGAAGAAAAGATATTTCAGTTTTTAAAGATACCAGACACTAACAAACCCAGTTAACAAAGCATCATAATTGGCATGTAAAAAACTGAGAACGAGGTGAAACCACCATTCTTCTCATTTCTAAACCTAATAACATTAGAATCTACCCCTAAAATCCATAATTCATTTTCGTATCTATCCAAGTAAGCAAATTCTTGAGAGAAAAAATCATTAATTATTTGTATGATTATAAAGAAAAGTAAAACAAAAACTGGAAGTACCATGTAAAAAGCTAACAATCAAGTTCATGCTAACCATCTATCTTCTTTTTTTATTATGGCATTTCTTCTAACCACTATGTTGGGAACAAAGTGCGGAGCGTAGAGGAATAGAGTTCTCCGTCCCCGATTGACAAGTATTCCATAAGGAGTGAAGAACGAGTGGACATGCAACGCACAACACACACAACCACGAACAATCGCAAATACACAATATCTTTTTACGTGAAAACCCAGATCAGGAGAGAAAACCACGGGATGGTCTGAAATCCAACCCTAAGAAGCCTCCACTAAATAAAATATAAGATATACAACCTCCTATCAAACTTCTCATGCCGATTCAAACACGGTTCATCACAACTACTTAATCAGAGAATACAGAGAAAAAGAACTAATACAAGTTAGCAGAAACGATATTACCAAGATCCAGAGGCGGAGCTCCTCTAGGGCTCAGGTGGGCTGGAGCCCACCCCAGATTTTTTTTTTTCCCATATATTTTTTTTCAATTTTTTTTCATATGAGTTTATCTATGCTCTAGTCCACCCCAATCTAATCTAGTCCACCCTAGTTGAAACTTCTAGCTCCGCCCTTGCCCAGATCCTTTGCTTTGTCAAACCAGACTACTCGAACTCCACGGACGATTTCTCCGGAATCTCCTTGGATCTCTCTGTCAAGTCTTCAATCTCTCTCCCCTCTTGAAAGTTGTACTCCTTGTTGTATATCTTTTCAATTAGGTTAGAAACCCTAATATACGCACCTCCTAACAATTTTCAAGTCTGGAGCTATCTGGATCGTTAAAACAAATAAAATTGATCTGACTCGCACATGACTTCCACCCAGACCGGATTTCCGACAAATTTTACTGGATTTTCGATCCAATGTTCTAGACCCAAAACCGTATCAAGACCGGATATCCAAAACTTGGATTCTGACGGATATCTAGTATGGCAGTTCTTGATCAAATGCAAGCATGTCCGGATATCCGTCCCCTCCTTGCCTCCCAAATTTCTTCATCCTCTCAACGACTCTCTTCACCTCCGGGCATTCTCCACGAAGGAAGGAATCCTTAACAATTTGTTTATGTTAGGTTACTTCATCATCTCCTTATTTATTTTATAGACAGGGTCTGAATTAAGCAATACTTGCAGGCCACCCTCTTATTATGACAACAGAGATTGCCAACTTACTATTTTTGTTTTGGTAAGTTTTGCCACCTCAGGGATCTATGTAAATGATGGCTGATATGAATTAAACTGGGTCACTTTTAAAAGATCATCTCCTCTAGATTTTTGTTATTTGAGTTTTCACCATTTGGGATGGAACTAATGAGCAGCTAGTTTTGTTTTGTTTTGTTTCGTTTTGACATGGCATGAAGTTTGTAAACATAATTACAAACACTGAACAATACCTCCCATGGATACGGTGAGGAACGTCCACTAGTTTCCTAGTCATGTCCATTTCAACATAAGCCCCTCTGATCTTGGTATTAGAAGAAGATTCCTCGAATCATTAAGATTATTGTTCATAAGCCCCTACTATTAAGGGCGCTTACAATTACGAACATCTGTGTAAGTTAACGGATGTCACATCTTTTACCATTTTATCCCCCTTTTCTTCCTCCTCAAATCCATCAAACCCTAAGCCATCGTTCTCTATTCTTCAATCCAATCATTATCATCCTCATCCCAACCCCATGGATACTTTTTGCTCCTCCCTAGGCCACTCACCTCTCTCCACTCCTCCATCTTCAAACCCAACAAATCTAATTCAACAAATTCAAAATTCACCTCCAACACAATCAACTCTCCTCCCCCTCCCTCCCTCCTTCAGCTATCTGGTTATCCTCTCTCTCTCTCTCTCTCTCTCTCTCTCTCTCTCTCTCTCTCTCTCTCTCTCTCTCTCTCTCTCCCTCCCACACCTTCTTTGGCCATTTCTCAACCTCTTTTTCATTCCAAATCCAACCAAACCATCACACCAATCTCCTAAGGAGAAAAATATCATTTACCTAGAATGGTTAATATAACTCTAGAGTTCGGTTAGTTTAATCGGACAAGCTAACGGAGGGACTTATGTTGAAATAAGCAAAGATTTGAGTATTCTTCTTCCAAATAAGTTTTGGAGGGTGTTTGTTGAAATGAACAAGATTTGAGGTGCTTATATACAACAAAAAATCCTTCCTAGTTTATGATACTTTTATGTTGCCAAAGTGGTAAAAGCTCAATCACATTTCATACAATACAACCATGACCTAAGACTACATCTCTAATTACCAGGCAAGTTGAATCTAAACTTTTGGCAGAAGCATACCTACAATGCCTGAAGACCTATCAAAGTAGCACATCACATATGCATTTCTAGATAGTTGTTATATTATGATCACTTTTGTTTCATGATGGAAGTTGGAAAGGAAATTTGTTAAAAGTGATGCATATTGGAAATTAACTATTCGAAATTCTAATACAGGACATTATGTGCTGTTAGAGACAAAATTACCTCTCATTAATTGTATAATTTTTTTTTTTTTTTTATAAAACAGAATGAGCAATTTGTCACTATAATTTTGCTTGATGGGCACTTGAACCACCAGCCATCTCATCTAGTGCTTCATGGTCATATGGTAGGGACTGCTGATAGTGAAGGAAGATAGATCGGTTAGCCTATTGACGGATGAAGCTGAGGGTCTAAAGTTCGCTTTAACCGACGGAGTCGATGTTGCATCAGATGGAACGATATACTTCACTGACGCTTCCTACAAATTTTCCTTACACACCCACTTACTGGATATTCTTGGGGGTCATCCCTACGGGAGGTTGATGAGCTTCGATGCATCCACAAATCAGACATTGGTACTTGCTCGAGATCTTTACTTTGCAAATGGCGTATCTCTCTCGCCTGACCAGAAATCTCTGATCTTTTGCGAAACCGTGCTGTAAGTCGATTGCTACTGTTCAACCGTTTCTCTTTGTTCCTGCTGATTTAGTGTAATAATGCTCCCTCCCTTTAAATTTTTGGAGTAGCTTATTCAATACTAGGTGCTGTACATAAAGATCTTTTATGTTATGCTATAATAAATATATAACTCTTAACCCTCACTACAGTTCGTTTTGACGCAGTGACAGAGACATTAATATGGTATTAGTTCAAATCGTTTGGTGGCGCAGCTTAAGCGGATTATAGCCAGATAACTTATAGTTTAATGATTTTTGACGACTATACATCATCATACATAGTTCATAAGTATATATTGTTAATTTTCCTAGTTTATGTATGATTGTGCAGAAGGAAGTGCAAGAGGTTTCACATTCAGGGTGATAAAAAGGGTACGTTGGAAACCTTCATCGACAATTTACCCGGGTTTCCTGACAACATACGGTATGATGGGGAGGGTCATTATTGGATAGCGCTTGCATTGGTAACCTTTTTCTTACTTTATACCCTTCTTCTTAATATACAGATTTTCCACATGTTTTCCATATTATCCATAATCTGCTGGTTGAGTACATGACAGGGAAATCCTTGTTGGTTACTTATTTATCTCAAAAAGAGATGAAGAAAAAAGAAAATTGTATCTGAAACTTGGCTATTTAGTGACCAATTCTACTATTCATCACCCAAGAAATTTGGACGATTCCATATCCCATTATGTGGCCTGCATCTGGCATGACAAATTTTAACAACAAAAAAAAAATTCATCTAGATTTTTATTTTTATTATATTTTGTCATGTCATTTGTCATGTTAGATGTCACATAATGGGAGATGACATCAGCGAATTTTTTGGAGGATGGATATCATTTTTGTTTCGGGTAAGCTTGGTAACGGTATTTTTATCGGTTTTGGAGTGTTTTTGAACCGACCGTTTATGAAAACCCATGTTTGATCATTTTTATGAGGCACCGATTTTTGTTGACTCATAAACCCTCCAAAACCGTGTAATGTAATTTTGGGTGACTTTATAAATACCAAAAATCGGTGGGTTTTGAGCGATTTTATTAATTTTATTTTATTTATTCTTGTAAAAACCGTTCGTTATCAAGCATGGATTGGATTGATTTAAAATATGCTACTTAAAACCACTCAAAACCGGCCCTATCATAAATCGGTACTCTAAAAACAGAATTAAGGGAGTTGAAATTTATTTAACAGAATAGCGTACTTTAGTATCAGTGTCACCATAAACCATCAAAATGTCTAAATGGACCTTGTACATAAATCCTACCGGAATTAAAGCTGAACATGTTAAGTTGCACTCTCTCTGTTTCTTAAACCAAGGATATTTGTTCAATTTAAGAAACATTTGTCGATATGAAAGTCAGAAACCCTAGGACGATCTTTTTGGAAACCAGCTCAGACATAACCATTTATGTATATATATATGAGTTTTGTTAACATGTGTCTTAAGGACACATGTTAATACATTATGAATGTGTTTTTCAGATGTGTACTCTCAATATCACATTTATCAATGAATCTTTTACTTAAAACGCGTATCGATAAATATAAAATGTGCATAAATATGTTGGTGGAAGTATCAATGTAAAATTTACATTTATCAATGTGTTAACATGTGTCCTTAGGACAAAAGTTAACAAAACCCTATATATATTTTACTGTTGGGACTTCTATTATCGGAACGCAGCAGCTCGGACATACCCATTTAATGTCAACCAAAAATTTTTAGATCTGTAAAATTTTATTTATGTAGATTCAATTTCCACTTGGAGGACCGGCAAGGAACCTACTTGGGCGTAAGTTTATTGTGTTCAAATTATTTGAATATGCTTTAGCAATTTATATATGAGGAGGGATCCACATCCCCCCATTTTTGTATCCTTCAAGCATCCCCACTTTCACAGCTATTGGATCTTGTTTAAATCATCTAATCTTAACCGTTCATTTTTCAATAATTAAGATTATATGGCTTAAACAAGATCCAATGGTTGTTATCATGGGGATGTTTGGGGGATACAAAAATGGGGAGATGTGGATCCCTCCTCTTTATATATATATAGTTGTCACGAACAATTTTTTCTTATAGATAAAATTAGGATAAATTGAGGTGAATTTTGTTTACCAGGGAAGTTGGAACTCAAGCTCGAGTTTGAAATATATTAAAGATGAACTTTGATGTTGTGTTATATCGATCGCAAAATATATAAAATATTTTGTCAACCTATCTAGTTTCCACAACCCCACCTAACCCAAATTCTAAATTTATAGTCACCTTAATAAAAATATTCTAAAGACATTAACTGAGAGAAATAGTAATTACACTAGATTGGAATATAAAGTAACCGATTTGTTATGCAAGGCCTATTTAGACTTTTCTGATTAGTCTATGGCGACATGGCTAAAATATGTGATATTTTGTTAAATAAAATTCTACCTCTGCTATATTTCTTTTAAATAGTAAATAAACTATATCGAAAATTTTCCCTTGTATCTAGCATCTTGCAGCTGGTAGAAATAATTGTCGCTTTCTTATTGAAAATTTTTGTGAATCAAAACAAACAGAAAATTAGATTGATGTTACCAGCCTCTGGGGAAGTCGTGCACGAAGCACTGCCCTAAGAGTTCATTCGGGATCTGTGTGCAGACGTTCCCGAAGCTCCTAGTGGTAAAACCTCCGCACTACCGGTATCTCGTCGCCGCACACGACTTGGAGAGAATGACCAGAACTTAGCTCTGCCCAGAGCTTGGAGATAATTGAAATGACGACAAAGAATGGAGTGAAAAATCTGTTGGCAGCAATTTTCCGGAGAGAAAGATTTCTTGTCTTTACAAAGAAAATCAGACAAATATATAATACTAATATGTAACGGTCTGAATTAATTTTCCTATTAATTCAGCCGTTGCACAGGAGAAAAAAAAAGAATGAACCTGGACACAAAATTATAACGGTTCAAAAACAATTTGTAACGGAAGAAAATTAAATAAAAATTGAAGAGGAGCAAAAAGAATTTTAGGGTCCCAGCCCGAACCCGAAGAGAAAATCAAATCGGCATTCGCCGCCCGCAGATGTGGGCGCGTACCCGCACCCGTTACGCGCGTCGAACCGGGCCGGGCTGCGGCGGCGGCGCGCGCGTGTGGCCCAAGGGGTTCCCCACACAACAACTTAAGAGAGCAAAGAAGAGAAACTAATATATGTACACAAGAAAGCTTTGGCTCATCCGATGTGGGACTAAAGAAAAGGAAAGGAGCTTGAGCTTTTGAAGGTAAAGCCAACAATCCCCTCCCAAAAGGTCAAGTTCCGAAACAGAGATAAGAGAGAGAGAGAGAGAGAGAGAGAGAGAGAGCATCTAGGCAGTAAAATACTATGCATAGATGAGATGGACTACAGCCTTGAATCTCACGTAGTGACTATTGCCTTAATCTGAAGAAGTGCTTGATGGACTATGCCTTGAATCAGACTTCTTGAACCAGATTTAGAAAAATAGCACACATAGTACGCTAGGGGTCCTTGGTCTATCGGGTGACGCTTTTAAATGGCCATGCGCACTTTTTCACATTCATGAGAGTTGTCTGGGATCGCCCTGTCCCGTAGTCGCGGTCTTCACGACCTCTTATATAGGTAAGTCCTTAATGGTTGGTGATATGAATCAACCCAGCATTACAGCTTGGACCTATTAAGAGTTTAACATCATCCTAACCATATCACACAGGAACACTGTCACCATAGGGATGGGGAGTCATTGTACACATGTACAGCCGCTTGGGCTTTATTTTAATGAGACTTTAATCTCGAGTCAGTGTTCTATAAAGTCACCTAAGTTCAGCTTGTTTCTACCCATTGAACCCGCTTCTTGGGATCTCCAGTCAGACTCGGTTGGGTTGCCACTGTTGGTGACTAACTTATGGGCTTAACCCCATCCCCCTCGATGATTCTATGATCAAAGTCCTAGACAGACCCTTCGTCAAGTGATCTTGCAAGGTTCTTTTCTGACTTTATATAGTCAAGAACCACATATTTGCCTAGTAGGCTTTTTATTGACTTGAAGCGCAGCTGCAGGTGCCTGTTCATCTTAGCATTCACAGAATCATGCTTTAGTAGTTCAATAACAGATTTATTATCACAGTTTATGGAAATTGCAGGAACAGGACTAAGAGAAACAGGTATATGCATAATAAGATTTTTAAGCCATTCAGCTTCTGTGCAAGGAGTCCATTGTACTCCTAGCTATGATAGTTTGCTTACAAGAGCCCCATGAGATTGCAGCTCCTTCTAGAGTAAATACATATCCAGTAGTAGATTTTATATCATGTGAGTCGGTTACCCAGTTTGCATCTGAATAACCTTCTATGATATCAGGGTGCCTAGTAAAATGAAGTTTGTAATCTAGGATGCCCTTGAGATATCTAAATACCCTATCCAAGGCAGTCCAATGTGACTGATTTGGGTTACTGTTATATCTACTTAGTCTCCCAATAGCAAATGCAATATCAGGTCTTGTCCTGTTTGTTATATACATAAGGGAGCCTATCATCTGTGAATATTTATGTTGTTCCAAAGGTGATTCTTTATTCTTTTTTAGTACAATACTGCTGTCATAAGGAGTAAGGACAGGTTTCTTATCAAATAACTCAAACCTTTTTAGCATTTTTTTCAATTGAATGTGCTAAAGATAGAGTATAACCCTCTTTGCCTTTGGTCACTTGCATTCCTAAAATTAAGTTGGCTTCTCCTAGGTCTTTCATATCAAACTGGCTAGATAAATAGTTCTTTGTAATATTTATCAATTCCAGTGATGAACCTAGGATAAGGATGTCATCTACATACAAGCATAAAATGACAACTTTTACAAGTACCTTTAGAGTATATACATTTGTCATACTCATTTGACAAGAAACCATATTCACAAATTACTTTGTCAAATTTATTGTGCCATTGTTTGGGAGCTTGTTTCAAGCCATAGAGGGATTTTACTAGTCTGCAGACTTTCTTTTCTTGACCTTTAGCAATGAAACCTTCAGGTTGGTCCATATAAAGTTCTTCCTCTAGATCTCCATTCAAAAATGCTATCTTTACATCCATTTGATGGATTAGCATATCATGAATGGATGCTAAGGCCAAGAGAGTTCTAATGGATGTGATTCTAGCTACAGGAGAGTAGGTGTCAAAATAATCTAACCCTTTCTTCTGGGTAAAACCCTTAGCAACTAATCTAGCTTTGTATTTCTCTATAGTACCATCGGCTCTGAGTTTCTTCTTGAAAATCCACTTACAACCTATTATTTTATTGCCTAAAGGTAGATCTGTTAGAAACCAAGTGTTA
This sequence comes from Iris macrosiphon, assembly GCA_036927795.1. Taxonomy (NCBI): domain Eukaryota; kingdom Viridiplantae; phylum Streptophyta; class Magnoliopsida; order Asparagales; family Iridaceae; genus Iris; species Iris macrosiphon. The sequence continues at coordinate 191,690,610 of JAYESA010000002.1, read as the reverse complement.
TTCTCCATGATGGAGTTGTATTCACTGTTAATGGCTTCTTTCCAGAAGGGAGCATCAGGAGACGACATTGCTTCTTCATAAGTTGAGGGATCATCCTCTATCAAAAAGGTGAAGAATCCTTCTCCTAAATTTTTTCAATCCTATTCCTTTTACTCCGTCTAAGTTCTAAGTCTTGTTCAGATTGTGAGCTAGGTATTTGGACTTGAGAACTAGTAGAGGGTATGGAGGAAGAGATTGAACTTCTATCCTTAAAAGGAAATATGTTTTCAAAGTAAACTGCATCTCTTGCTTCTATAATGGTATTGTTAGAGATTTTATTTACTTCTGAGTGAGTCACTAGAAATCTATTGGCATAGCTGTCTAAGGCATATCCTATGAAAACAGCGCTACAGTCTTGGGACCAATCTTCCTCTTTTTAGGTTCGGGAATTCCGACTTTAGCAAGGCATCCTCAAACTCTAAGGTAATTAATTCTAGGAGCTCTACCTTTCCACAGCTCATAGGGAGTCTTATCTTTTGTCTTACTAGGAATCCTATTAAGAATGTAACAGGCAGTTAAAAGGGCTTCTCCCCACAAGTTATCAGGAGCACCAGAGCTGAGAAGCATAGCATTCACCATATCTAACAGAGTACGGTTCTTGCGTTCAGCAACTCCGTTAGACTGAGGTGAATATGGAGCAGTTACCTCATGAATTATTCCATGTTCTTCACAGAAGTTAATCATTTCGTTTGAGGTATATTCTCCATCACGATCAGATCTAAGGATCTTAATCTTCCTTTCTAATTGATTCTCAGCTTCAGATTTGTAGACCTTAAATTTATCTAGAACTTCATCTTTGGTTTTGAGAAGGTAGATATAACAATACTTTGAATAATCATTTATAAACGTAACAAAGTATTTTCTACCGCATCTGGTCAAAATCCTATTTGAGTCACATACATCACTATGGATAAGTTCTAGAAGTTCAGAATTTTTTTCTACAGATTTGAATGGTAATCTAGTGTGTTTGGCTTGAACACAGATTTCACATTTGTGTTTGTCATCTATTGGAGTCTTGGAAATAAGATCTAAAGTCATCATTCTTTTAATAGAACCTAGTTTCACATGACCTAGTCTGCCATGCCAAACATTTGAAGATTCTATATTAGAGACAATGAGAGAACAATCAGAAAATTTATTCATTGTGCTTAAAAAGAAAAGACTGTCTTTTACAAAGCTTTTTCCTATAAAGGAGCCATGCTTAGAAAATACTACTTTATTTGCCTCCATTACAATTTTGTATCATGAGGCTACAAGAAGGGATCCACTAACTAGGTTTCTCCTGACAGACGGCACATGAAGAACATCATGAAGAGTTAAGATTTTTCCTGATGTCATCTTCAGGTTAACTTTTCATCTTCCAATAATTTGTGCCGTTGAGCCATCTCCTAGGGTCACACCTCCTCCACTTGATTCCTGATAGTTTGAAAAACAGGAGCAATCAAACGAAGCGTGAACATTAGCTCCAGAATCCAACCACCAATCATCAGAATGGTAAGAGAGGTTAATAAGGGATTGAAAGCTTACAGACCTGAAGGAACTCGAAGAACCTTTGTGAAGCATGTTCGCTTCTGGTCTAACTGAGCCCTTTCCTTTGTAGGAGGTCTGGACAGCTTCCTTCTTCCTATGGTAGCAGTTGGTGGCCATATGGTTTGTTTTACCACACACAAAACAAAATCTCTTCTGATCCTGAGTCTGACTGAAATTTCTTGGTTTTTGGTTTTGGTGATGATGGTTTTGGTGGTTAGGCTGAAAGTTTTTCTTCTTCTTGAAGAAATTCTTTTTGGATTTATAAGAAAAATTAGATTTGGGTTTTCCTTGGCCTTCTACAAGGTTTACCTTAGCTTTAGATTCAGTCTTAGGCTTAGACCTCAATCTAATTTGTTCTTCGGTTCTAATTTTCTTTAGGACTTGATTGTAGGTAAGATCTCCTTGTGTATGGATAAGTTCCTTAGAAATATCAGACCAAGAGGGAGGTAGCTTGTCTATTAGGCATGCTATTTTATGCTCATTGGAGAAAGATGTCCCTTTGGCTTGAATATGCCTAAGGTATTCTTGGAATTCATGGAGTTGGTCATTCATTGGCTTGTTATCTACCATGAAATACCTATTAAAGGTTAAAGAATTAAACCTTTCTATTCCGGCATCATCACAGCCGTATTCATCTTCCAAGGCTTTCCAGAGTTCTTTAGCGCTCTTGTATTCAAAAATATATCATACAAGGATTCAGATAGTGCGCTTAGAATTCTATGAAAGCAGTGGAAGTCTATCTCTTTAGGGGTTTTTGGTTTCGAGGAGGTGGACACTCCTATGTCAGACTCAGTATCATCAGAATCATTTGTGATGGGTGTGGACCCATCAATGGCAGAAATAAGTCCTAAGGTCGTGAGCCAAAATTTTATTTGGCTCTCCCATCTTTTAAAGTATGAGCCATCAAACTTAGCAGGTTTTGCAGTAGAGGATTCCTCCTTACCAGTCATGATTGCAGTCTAAAAAATATAAATTTATTTAATAACAATGTCTAATATAATAGTTTAGGTGGTCTTTGCTAATCAATCTTAAAATCTTTAGTTTTTCAAGTGTTGATCAACTCAGGTTAGCTGTAGGGGCCGGTTCCCAGCTAGCGGCGGTCCGAAGACTCTTAAGTACCGTGTCGCTTAGGGCTATTTACACCCGGTTGACAGAAGGACCCTTTCGGCTTGTGCCCGAGTTTGTCTCTACTTTGAAACTTTAGATTTGAAGATTTTATTTGCAATTTTCTTTTTACTAAACTATTTTTTTTTGGTCCTAGATTGCTTTCAAAATACTAAGTGATTAAAAATGAAGCAAATTGTATGTTACAATTGAAAGGAATTTTGTGATCAAAATTGCAATTGACAAAATTATCAAATGTGCTAACAATTTTTAAAACACTTTAAGCAACTTTGCAATTTGACAGTATAGTAAGCAACTTGATAAGTAAACAAATAATCAGAAATTTGCTTTGGTAAATATTAAGCAATTAAAACTTCTAGAATTTTTTTTGTAGCAATTGTATATTGAATTATTAAGTAATAGTAAACACTTTAATCAGAATTTTTTTTTCTTCTAGAATAAATCAACTTAATATTTAGATCTCTGGGGAAATGAATCAACTTAAACTTAAACAAACAGTAAATCAATTCTTCTAACTGTTAAATTGATTTTTCTAGAATAAATCAACTTAAACAAACAGTAAGAAATAGTTAGAAAAATCAATTCTAACAAATAAATCAATTCTAACAGTAACTATTTAACAAACAGTAACCAATAGTTAGAAAAATCAATTCTAACAAGAATCAACTCTTAGATTGTTAGAAATAATTGTCGCTTTCTTATTGAAAATTTTTGTGAATCAAAACAAACAGAAAATTAGATTGATGTTACCGGCCTCTGGGGAAGTCGTGCACGAAGCACTGCCCTAAGAGTTCATTCGGGATCTGTGTGCAGACGTTCCCGAAACTCCTAGTGGTAAAACCCCTGCACTACCGGTATCTCGTCGCCGCACACGACTTGGAGAGAATGACCAGAACTTAGCTCTGCCAAGAGCTTGGAGATGAGTGAAATGACGAGAAAGAATGGAGTGAAAAATCTGTTGGCAGCAATTTTCCGGAGAGAAAGATTTCTTGTCTTTACAAAGAAAATCAGACAAATATATAATATTAATATGTAACGGTCTGAATTAATTTTCCTATTAATTCAGCCGTTACACAGGAGAAAAAAAAAAGAATGAACCTGGACACAAAATTATAACGGTTCAAAAATAATTTGTAACGGAAGAAATTAATTTTTCAACGTTTAGAAAATTAAATAAAAATTGAAGAGGAGCAAAAAGAATTTTAGGGTCCCAGCCCGAAGAGAAAATCGAATCGGTATTCGGCGCCCGCAGATGTGGGCGCGTACCCGCACCCGTTACGCCGAACCGAATCGAGCCGGGCCGGGCGGCGGCGACGACACGCGCGTGTGGCCCAAGGGGTTCCCCACACAACAACTTAAGAGAGCAAAGAAGAGAAACTAATATATGTACACAAGAAAGCTTTGGCCCATCCGATGTGGGACTAAAGAAAAGGAAAGGAGTTTGAGCTTTTGAAGGTAAAGCCAACAACAGCTACATCAAGCCAAAAATGAGATTTGAATGCAAAATACCAAGGTCCGCAGTATCGGTATTGGAATTGGACAGGTCCTATGAGTATCGGAATCGGCTGTTTCAAATCAGAATATCGAATTATTTTGATATAAAAAATAAATAATTATTAATAACTTAGAAAATATATTTTATATATTTAGACATAATTTTAAGTATTTTCAGTGTTATTTCTTATTAGTTTTGAAACTGAATGATATAGTAGTCACCCTTGTCGATTAGTTTACATGCGATACATATGTTTTCTTTTACATGCTTTTACAATTTTACTATGCTTTTACATACTCGCAGATGGCCTTTTTCGTTCAATTTTCTTTGCCAACTTTACCGAAAAATAGACCCCCAATATCGGTATCGGTCAGTATTGGAAATCGGTCGGTATTGAATCAGGATATCCCAAAATTGTTCTTAAAAAAATCAAATGAACAATCCATATCAAGCCAATTTAGTCCTGGAAACATACATAACTCATTAAGCAATAAAACATCTTATTTGAACGTTTATGTCTGTAGACTTCTTAAAAACATGTTGTCCTGCTCTTGCTGGTGTTCTTCTGCAGGGAAGGACGGTGGTTTGGGACATGTTGATGAAGTATCCCTTCCTGAGGAAAATGTGGGTGGTCGTAGGGGAGTATGTGAGGATTCCACAGACCGAAGGGGATTCTGGTGTCCTGTGTGTGACTCCAGATGGAAAGCCGGTCGCCCTCTACTCGGATCCAGATTTAAACCTCGTGACCGGTGGACTCAAAGTTGGGAAGCACCTCTACTACGGTTCACTAGTCAAACCCTACATTAGTAGAATTAATCTCGCAAAAAATGTTGCAGATGGTGAGTGAGTGAAAGAAAAGTATAGGTAATTATTGTTATAATGAGGGCGACAGGTTCTACCCTTTCCATTTGATATGTCAAATGAAGTATCTATCATTAACCAGTATGTAAACGTATCTTTAGCAGGATCATCACTTTCTTTGCTCCCTTTGCAAGAACATTAGTATTCGACCCACCACAGTTAAGTTTTTTTATTTGGGTGATGCAATCTCCCGTTACGTGGTATCTGAAATGACAAATTTTGATATTAACATTAAAATTAGAATTGATATTAACATTAAAATTAATATTAACATTCAAATTATAAAATTGAGTGATAAATATTTTGAATTAAAATTTGTCATGTCAAATTCAACTGCAATGTGAGATGTTGCGTAATGGAAGATGATATAACCAAAAAAAATTGGATGATGAATAGTAGATTTGTGCAAACTAACCATTACTTTTCAAAATAAAGTTGATTTCAATGTAAAGGAAGAAAGAGCAAAACTAAAAGTAATATTGCTTCTTGTTATTTTACTCTTTACCTTTTGCCTGTCGTCTAATGGAGATTCGCAAAGGGAGAAAATTTTAAAATAAGTTCGTCCGAAGTGCTTAATTTGGAAAAAAAAAATTACCAATTTTTTTTCGAATCTTTTATACTTATTTTGTATTTATATTTCCTAGTTTGACTATGATTTGTTTCTTAATTTTTAACTACCTTATTTATTATAAATATGGACTTTGTAGGAGAAGAAGGAAGAGTTGCTTATCGTTATTTTGGGTTGATCAATAGTCTCTCTTTTATAATTCTCTTGTGTAAGGACTGAGGTGTTAGCCATCGTTCTAATTTTCCTGTGTGAGGATTGAGGTGTTAGTCCTTGTTGGATTCAGGGATCAATATTTTTGTGCTGTGTCAAATGATATCAGGGCGATCATATTGTCGAAAGACATGTTTGAAACCAACGACGGCAACGACGACCAACATCTTCCTAACAAAGGGCAAGGGGATGAAGGCATCTTTGTAGCGATCCGTTGCATCAAAGTGCCTCTGTAGAAGACGAACCTACACATCGAGGACGGTAGGCTTTCAGGAATTGCGAAAATAGGTTCGAGATCCAAAAATGGCATTACTGTGTAAGCAACGCTTACAACCTCTCGAAAGATGGTCACGCACCGCCACAGAAGAATCATCCACCGACGGCTTGTGGGACTCTTCTAGCTCGAGCAAGAGGAGTACGATGATCTCATTATGAGGGTCATGTTGACGATCATGACAATGACATGTTGCCTGACTTATGAGACTATCGCAGTCAGAACGACGTCTACTGATGCGGTTGCTATGGCGACTACAAGAAGAAAGATTTTTTATGACAGCTAGAGCATCGAAGGGTGGTTCAATGATGACTATGCTTATCAACGTTGTGGTCGTGGGGAAGGTCCGGATGTGAAAGTGATTTCAAGTTGAAGGTCGTCTCTCAATCTTCCATGGAGATCTCGGCATTAAAGAGTTTATGAGTTGGTTGTCAAAAGTAAAATATTTTTTCAACTACATTGTGATCCCGACGGATAAGAAGATGACGTTGGTGGCTTGCAGATTGAAGTCTTGGTCATCATCTTGGTTGGATCAGTTGTAGGATAAGCTTAGGGGGCAAGAAAAAAATCGCATAATCTCATAGGGGAAGATGCAGAAAAAGCTAAAGGCATGTTTCCTATATGATGACTACGAGTACCATATTTTCCAGTATGAGAGAGGTGCACAATATCAACTAAGCATTAACGAGCATACCACAAAGTTTTTGCTTCTCGCCTAGCAAAACCACAACGACGAGACCTAAGGGTAGCAGATATCTCGCTTCATGGATGTGCTCAAACAAGTGATTCGATATCGAATCAGAGCTTAGTGCATCTCTAATCTAATAGAGGGCGTGAATCTAACGTTCCAAGCTGCGCTACTATTGTAGGAAAGATTACCTTCAAACAAAAAATTGAGGTGACTTGGAGACGATTGATCGCCCGAAACCAAATCAATGGAGGATACATTAAAAAGGAAAGGGTAGTTGACGGACGACAGGAAAGAAACCCATTGAACAAGCAAGCACCCACTCGAAAACTCGTACGTCAAACCTATTTAAGAATCTATTATGTTCGGTCAAAAAAGATAATACAACAGCTGCGATTTCTAAGAACATGGGTAGGGATCCCGATCTCTCTCACTCTCTCTCATATATATATATATATATATATATATATATATATATATATATATATATATATATATATATATATTTATTTATTTATTTATTTTTTCCCGAAGAAGGTAAATATTATTGAAAATCAAAACAAGATATTACAACACTATTATCCCAACCAAGACACAAAATGAATTCATCTTGGGTCTAGGATATTTATATCAGCTTGTATGTCTTTGTACAATAATAATACTGGTAGCCAGTCCCTCAAAGATACGTTGGTTTTGTTCCCTGCACACATGCCACACCACCGTATCTAGAATCATCCGTAGTCGCATATATGCTCCTGGTCCTTTGTCTTTTTGAGTTCTGACCTCATTCAAGACTGACAATAGGTTCCTATTCTGCGTAGCCGAAAGTCCAAAGCATCTGCAAAGTTTATTCCAGATCTCTCAAACAAAGTCACAGCAAAAGAAAATGTGGTCCCTGGTCTCATCCATATACCTACATAAGTAACATTTCTTATCCGGACGGTCCATACCAAACATGCTCAGACGATCTCTAGTGAGTAGTCGGTTACGGATCATCTTATATAGACATAGGGAGTTCTTAACCGCTCCTCCTTTAGTCTAAACCAGTTTCTGGCCAGTCCACGTCCGGATTCCTGCTCCTGATTTGGTTGTAGACCTTCCGAAAGCAGGAAGTGTCTTTATCCATTTTCTTCCACATCCAATAATCCTCCATTCCCAACCTGTCTATATCCACCTCTCGAATATCAACCGCATGAGCGGCCTCTATCAACCGACCTTGTAAGTTCCACGCTCCCTCATAGATCAGACAATTAACCTGTTCAGTAGATCCCCTTATCTCGTATACGTGCCATCCCTCTCTATCAATTAGACTGGTATGGTTGGTCCAAGGATCATGCCACAAACTTGTAAACCCCCTGATTTTTCAAGAATTTTGAATTTGAATTTTTCACAATTTTCTGAAATTTACTGGGATTTTTCTGTAATTAAAACCTAGGTGCTTGGTAATTAAATGATTTTTAATTTTTGTTAATTAATATTAAAATATTATGAAAATAATATTTTATGGTGTAAAATAGAAAACCAGACATAGGGTAATTTTTTGTGAATTTATTGGACCCCGGAATCATTTTTAAAGCCCTGAAAACCGATGTAGAATTAAACCGAATTAAACCCGTGCCAAACGCCCAACATCCCCATGAGAGTCGAAGCCAAGCCCAAGGAGCGTTGACCCAGCCCAAATCCTAGGTCAAACCCTAGTCCAATTTCTGTATGTATAAATACATAATTTTCTAGTTTTTCTCCACAAACAAAAAGAAAAAGAAACAAGGATCATGCCACAAACTAGTCTGATTTTCAGAACAAATAATCCTAGTAATTCTAGGTTTAACCAAGCTCCTCAACCCCAGGAGCATTTTAACCGTCACCGAAAAGTTGTTATTAATGTTGGTAGACCAGAAATCGCCCTTAGGGAAGTACCTCCCCCGATCCAATCCGCTCAGTTAGATTTGGCAGAGAGGAATCTCCATAACAGTTTATAGGAGGTTATTTTCCTAAGCATAGTAAGTGTCACGTCCCGATCCCGCAGGGACAGTTCGTCCTCACTTGGGTCCTTACGGGATTGATCGTTCTTGCACGGGCGTGATGTTGTGCAAGCCTGAGTTGCACTTGCACAAGGCCAAGGCTTGAACAAGAGAAAGTAAGCTATTCAAGACAGAAGCAGCTGCACATATTGCAAGTAAAGAACACAATGGCAAGGAAACAAGCATCTTTATTGATATTCAAAAGTGTTACAAGCGACGCTTGGCCGATGTTACAATTTGCTCTAGAACTCTCTCAAATACAATGACATCGTTCCATAAATTATATCCCTTTATACAAAAGCATCTCGATACGGCTCAAGGCATCGACTCCAGATTTCTGGGTTCTGGCGATGAGGCACGGCTATCGCTTCTTCGGATGATCTAGTACCTACGAACAAGAAAACTGTTGGTTGATCAGCACTTTGGGGAAAGTACTGGTGAGTATAAATTAACGAACAAAAGCAACACTCCCTGAAACCAACACTAAGTAAGCATGTGAAAAAATATTACATTACTAGTGATCTTGCTACTTTTACCTAAGTTTATTTAATGCAGCACAGGGTTAGAGTCAGTTTACTTATTTCAAAAACATGGCTTTGGAAACAGTTTGTACATTCGGTACAATCAAGCATATCAGTAGGGGCAGTGTTCTATCGTGCAGTGCGCAGCATGTATCATGCACCATATTTACTAACTCTTTAGGAGAAATTTACAATATCCAGAGCAGCGATAGTCCTCATCCCTCACCATCCTCAATCGAAAAATACAAGCAAATCAAGAATCACAAAATCATATCTCCAACCAACAAGAAAGCAAACAAAAAAACTTTTGTGCGCACTATGAACTTATTGTATGGAACGCTCATTGCAACAACAATATCTGAGACATCTCAGAGTCGAAGGCAACAGAAAGGCTAAAGGATCGAGCTGCTCTGATACCATTATATCACGCCTCGATCCAGCAGGGGCCGTTCGTCCTCGCTTGGGCCCTTGCGGGACCGACCGTCCTCGCAAAGGCGTGATGTCGTTCCCTTGCACAAGGCCAAGTCTTGAACAATGGCAAGTAAGCTATTCAAGACTAAAGTAGCGACGCATATTGTAGAAAAGTAAAACACAATGGCAAGGAAACAAGCATCTTTATTGATATTCAAAACTGTTACAAGCGGCGCTTGGACGAGATTATAATTCGATCAAGCACTCTCTCAAATACAATGACATCGTTCCATATATTACATCCCTTTATACAAAAGCAGCTCAAAGCATCTCGATACAGATCAAGGCATCGACTCCAAATTTTTGAGTCCTGGAGATGAGGCACAGCTATCGCTTCTTCGGATGATCCAGTACCTACAAACAAGCAAACTGTTGGTGGGTCAGCACTTTGGAGAAAGTACTGGTGAGTATAAATCAACGAACAGAAACAACACTCCCTGAAACCAACATTAAGTAAGCATGTGGCCAAACATTACATTATTAGTGATCTTGCTACTTTTACCTAAGTTTATTTCATGCAGCACAGGGTTAGAGTCAGTTTACTTCTTTCGAAAACATAGTTTTGGAAAAGTTTTCATATACGATACAATCAAGCATATCAGTAGGGGCAATGTGTCACGACATGCACCCGGATATTCGGACACGAGTACGTGGGTACGCCCAGCCTACATCGCAGCATCGACGGTAGAATGCTATCTTGGTCAATTCTAACTAACTAACATCTCAACAATATAAATATGGTACATGTCAATCATCTCAACTCCAAACGAAGGAACAATATGGTATCTCACAAATGTAACTATACTCAATCATAATGCAACTAAGGAAGATAAAGCACGAATGGAATAACGAAGAAAAGAATGAAGATACAATCCACAAGTCTGAAATAATATACAATCCATGAATCTCAAAAAATAGTCTAATACAAGTCCACCAAACTATAACTAAACATCTTCAGGCTCTACGACTAAGTCCTCATGATCTATAGGAGTATCCTCTAATGGTGTGCCCTCCTGCGGCCCGTAGAATATAAGACACTAATATATGAGCCAATTATCTGAAAAAAATATATCTAGTCAGGATTGGAGCAAAGTACATACCTTTGAAAGCAGTTTCAAATACATAATCGAGCATATAAAACAGATAATAGAAAATAATACAAGATATCTAAACATATGAATGAAATGAACTAGAGTGAACATGTAATGTACTGGAATGAAGAACAAGCAATATGAATATCTCCAATATAAAGGAATAACTGAAATCTAACTAATGTGCCTCAGAATACAAGTTCATTTTGTGATCGGTTTAGGTTGAACATGAATACAATAAGGTAACTCGATTATAAGTGTGGTATATAATTGACATGTACACGAATACACTGGGGCATTGATCACATAATCAACTCCTACTCCCCCATCCCCAACTAATACCAATGGATCCAATCACGACATGTTACGAACATAAATATGGGCATACTGAACACGAGCAGTGCGTGTACACGAATAAGCATACTAAATACGAGCAGTGTGTGAACACGAAATATAAATAATCAATACTCAAATCACACGATGAAATACATGTGAAGGAGTACCCGCTGAACACGGTAGGGAATAACATCTCCTGACAGGATACATGTAGTACCAGTCCGTAAAACCACTGTGTCGGAATCAAGTATACAGTTCTAGAACATGAGATATATACACTATTATGAAATAAAAACTAACAGAGAAATATACTAGCCCGAGGTCCTGAGCAAGGTGTGTCTCTCGATGTCCAAGCTGGTGTCACACAGACCTATATATGGTATATTGCATCAATACAAGGTTCTGGAATAAAAATAAGTTAAACTAGTTCAATTCTAGATCATAAAGCCATTTCTAAGTCAAAACAGTCAAACTAGGTCAACTCTAGGTCAAACCAGTCAAACTCGGTCAAACTAGCTATTTCTAAGTTGTATGAGTCCAACTCTAGGATATTAGGTCCATACACTATGTAACTAGGCCACACTAGCTAAACTAAGATACTATGGTACACACAAAATACTGTATCATAGGATACACAAGTTTTTAGATGTGAAAATACTAATTTTTATATATATACAAGACAATACATATAGTATCTAAGCTAACTAATACAAACGGGATATCTTGGCTTTGAACCAATGCGTATCTCACTACCTACACACTCATCTTGATACTCAAATCCAATACCTTGAGTTTCGACCGATACCTTGACATTACCTTGGTATCACAAGGTAATTCAAATCCTAATATATAGCTCACTACCAAAACACTAACTATTCTAACATACAATACATATCAATACTTATATACAATACTACAATACTAACTTACCATCAACTTATATACATATATACATATAGTTAATAGTCTAAGTAGTATGTATATATATCTAACTATTAGATAACATGTATCTATATACAACTACTAACAATGTAATTAACTACTATACTATTTCTAGCTATATCTGCAAACTACACCACTAATAAACTACTAGCTAACCACTACTAAAACTAACTGAACCACTTACCTAACTAGCTGAACCCCTGATCTGCCTTTCATTGATGTTGCTACATGCTGAAAACTGAATGCTTCATGTTGATTGTTGTTGAAGCTGTTGCAAACTTCTTGCTGTTGGTGCTGAGCTTCCTGCAGTTGCTCTGCAGTTGGCTGATACTTCTTGCTGCCCGAGCATGCTGTTGCATGCTACTGATACTCCATTTGCTATTGGTGATGCACAACTCTGATGAATGCTGCTGCTGAGGTTAACTTGCAGCTGCTATCTCTTGCTGAAACTGCTACTGCCCTTGATGCAGTGGTTGCACACTGTTAGCTCTGCATTGCTGTGCCTGGCTTGCTGCATTGCTGCACTCGGGCTAGCTGCTGTAGTGGTTCTTGCTGCTGATGCACAGTGCTGCTACATTGCTGCTCTATGCATACATGCTGAATGCTATGCTACTGCACACTATAAACTACTCATTTCAGTTGTTGCCCGAACCCCTTCTCACTGCTCACTGAACACACACACACTCACACACACACACACGCACACACACACACACCTATATAGATATCAACATATATATATATATACACTCTCATAACCACACACACACACACACACACCCCTATATAGATATCAACATATATATATATATATACACTCTCATAACCACACACACACACACACACACACACATATATATATATATATATATATATATATATATATATATATATATATATATATATATATATATATATATATATATATAAACATACACATACACATACACATACACATACACATATAGATATCTATATATACACATATCACTACATCTATACACCTAGCTACATATACATATCTATACAATATTATAAAGATACATACACATATACATAGATATATCATTACATATATATTATATCTAATAGGTATACACAAGTCAAATGAATTGAGGAATGCAATGCAACAAACACGTGGAGTGCATCGCATCCGTATCACACTAGATCTATAATACAATTGCGATACGAGTCCACCACGCAACCAAACATACCCCGAAGGACACGAACAAGTCTAAAATAATAAATACGAACAATACGAAGAGTTAATTACATATCTACGTATCCGTGTCAAAATATGACATGCACAAACCTCCGTATCGGAGAAAAATCCCTAAATCAACCCGTATCGCCAAATTGTCGGGATACGGCCTATGCGTATCCAATTGTGGACACGACATTAGTCACACACAATCAAACACATGCCAGTTTGATCTAATTGACCAATTGACAAACAGTAGATGTGCCAATCTCAAAATTCTCCCAAAATTGACACAAAATACTACATAACTTTCTCCATAGGCCTCCTATGAACCTAATTCCAATTCCTATGGGTAGCCTTAGAATATGGGGTGGTTCATTATGGTTAAATCACAGATTTAGAATCTAATTAAAGAGAGAAAACTGAATTGTACCTATTGGGAGATGGATTTCCAATAAAATTCTAATTTGAGTGAAAGTAGCCTCCAACTTGTAGATCTTTGCTCCTTCTTATAAATTCTTGCTTTCTCCTTGTAGATCCTTGTTCTAATAGTATCCAATGAAGAATAGGGAAGAAATTGGGAAGGAATTTGAGTAGTAATTGGTGTGTGAATAAAGAATTTGGAAGAGAAAAAATTCTAAATCTAGATTGGAATGTCAAAATGAGAAGAAAGTGAGTCTCTCTCTTCCCTATAGGTGGCCGACCCTTGCCCCTCCTCCAAGTTACTATGGAATGACCAAAATACCCCTTGGGGACTCTCATGAAGAAATAATTAAGGAGGAAATATTCTAGTCTAATTGGTTTCACTAATTAATTCATCCTCCTAATGAATGGGTCTACTATTGGGCTCAATCTAAACTAGAATCAAATGTTGGGTCCATGAATCTAAACTAACTAGTTAGGTCCACTACACAAGTTCAAAAATAAATCTAACATCTAACAATAAATAAATAATACAATAAATAATATTTATACAAGCACAATATTTAATATTATAATCCTAAAATATAAATACCCATGTCAAATTACCAAACTACCCTTAGTTGAAAAAATGAGGGTGACACAATGTTCTATCGTGTAGTGCACAATATGTATCGTGCACCATATTTACTAACTCTTTAGGAACACAAGTAAATTCTAGTGGACTGATCAACTCATTACTAAGTGGCAGCAGCGAACATCAAGTGAAACATGCAAGTCTAGGGGCAATACGAGATTCAAGCAAAATCAAAAATCAATGCATCACTTATTCAGTGATTCTTATCATTCGTCGAACGGTTATCCCTGCAGCAGACATATAAGTTAGCAATAATTTGCATAAATATATATGTTCTATTCCCTGTCCGTCTTTGTATCAAACAATTAGGTATGCAAGAAGGCTAACATAGCATGCGCCCTAACTACATGATGGTCCATGGGTAGCCCCATGATTAGCAGCGGTGACTCAAGGTTCAGCTCTGCACTAGCACGCGCGTATGTCGGCAACTGTGACTCAAGGTTCAGCTCTTCACCAACACACACGAATACTAGCAGCTGCGACATCATGGTTCCGCTCTTCACTAATAGACAAAATATTCCACTATATCACAAGGACCGTATACCTCAGGATGCAACAAAATCTCTTCCGGATCGACCGATTTCCAGTGCCCCAGGAACCGTTCGAGAGATGACCCTTGTGCACAAGTTATCCGAGACCAATGCATGACATAAAATATCTATAATGCAAGCAAGGAACGATCAAGCAAATTATATCTTTCTTCTTATTAAAATGAGCGATAGGTTCAATCTTATTTTCATACAACTAATAGCACACCCACTAGATCTCAATGACCGTACCTCATGATGCATTATTAGTCTATGCTTATTCGAATCAATCACCTTTAGCATATTATGCGTTATTCATGCAGTTCTATCCTTTTGCATCAATGACAAGCAATTATACAAGCGATAACAAGCAAACATATGAACGATCTTAATTTAACAAGCATGACACGGTTCTATTTATCTTTTCAAGTTAAGCATGCAGTTCTACTCTTGTTTAGCATATGACATAGAGACTTGTTCAAGCAATTTTCTTTACTTATTTTGTTAGCATGTCAAGGATTCGTTCGATAGCGGTGTCAGTGTAACTAAGCATGCAACATTTCTTTCTTGACTTAGCATGACAATGGTTCTCTCTCTTTTAAACAAGCATACAAGTTCTCTAGTTAAGCATGCAGGTTCTCGTTCGAAGCAGACAAGTGAACATTATCTACTTAGCAAACAAGCATTACAAAAACTCAGATTCATTATTAAGGCATGTAAGAATCAGAGAATAAAGTTATGCCCACTCACTTAGATTAATCATCTTGGGTTTCAATCGAAAACTCTTCGAGAAGGCTTCCGCTGGAGCAAGCAAAGCGATATCACTTGTACATAGTGCCAACGCGGAGCGGGACACCACAGTAAGCAACTTCAACCCTACACCCCCCCTCTTTCTTGGACAGACACAATTTCTCCCAACTGATCGCATGAATTCCTTATTTCCAAAGAAAATTAGCATACATACGTTCTATCTTGTGAATAGTAGCTAAAGGAATCATGATAGCTTGTAGCAAGTACAAAGTAATAGCCGAAATGACTACCCTGATGAGTTCTATCCGCCCCCAAACAACAAAATATGAGCCTACCATCCTGCCAATCTAGCTTGAGTGTAGTTTATGATGCCCTCGCAATCTGCATTAGTTGTCTGGTTGATAGACAGAGGCAGCCCTAAATATTTAACCGGAAGTGCACCCTCAGAAATCTCCATCTTCCCTAACCAAGTCTCCCTATCTCTGCAAGTCTTATTAAGAAACATCTGGCTCTTATTTCTGTTCAGCTGTAAGCCAGACCACCTTTCTAGTTTGTCCAAAATTCTCCTAATAGCCTCAATTGACCTATCGGAAGGCTCCATAAATACTAATAGGTCATCCGCATAAATCAAATGAGAAACAACAAGATTCGTTTTCTTAAGCAGCGGAGTGATATATCCCTCTATAAACATCTCGTCTATCAAGCACGAGAGGAACTCCATCATAATGACAAAGATGTAGGGTGAAAGCGGATCTCCCTATCTAATACCCCTGGAACTTTTGAAGAAGCCTTCCGGCTGATCCCGGATCAGAATCGAGAAAGAGGGTGTGCAGACACATTCCCTCACCTTGTCCACCCACCAGGTGTCAAATCCCATGCACAACATAATATGGCATAGGAAGTCCCGGTTGACCAAGTCATAAGCCTTCTTAAGATCCAATTTGAGACAAGCTTTGTTTTCCCCTTGCTTGTTAGGTAAATTATTTATATTCTTAAGGGATATTGATAATTTTAAGGAATGTATATTTTTAACCTAAATCAAATATGGAAATAGGTTTTCTCATAAATTTGTCTGGGAATAAAGAAAAAAAATTCGTGTAACGAACGCCCATAAAAGAATAGTTCAAAATTCCTGGTTTCCAAGAGAATTCCTAATATTATATGTTAAGGGATTTGTTATGCTTACAACCAATTGCTTACAACCTTCCTACAAACCGCTACGTAGCCGACTTCCATTGGAGGAGGAGGGGAGAGGTAGGTGTTGGCCCATTGGTCATGGTCACACCTTATTTCGATAATCGTCTAAAACTCGGACTTGATATAACCTACGAGGATCAATGATACGAAGACGATGTTGCTTCATCTACAATTTCAGAGGATGTGATGCGAGTTGCTTTCTGTATCGAGTCGATGTAAGTTTTTTATTTATTGAGTATAGGAAAAATGTACATCGAGTCGCACTTGGCCTTTAGAGGCTACCCCAAAATATTTTCTAAACCCAGATTATTTTTAGCCAAAATAGTTTGAGTTTTGAAACTAGCACAAACCTATGTTTCTAAAAACCGAGTTAGCCCAAACCAACCCAACCTCATTCTGAAATTAACTAGGTTCAAGAGAAACAAACTCGGGACGAACTCGATGCAAGTTCGGTCCGAACTCGGTTTCCTGACTTAGTATTTCCTGGAAACCAGTTCCTTCTGCAGACTCGGCTCCAACGTTCAAAAATTCAAACGTTTGGCATCCAAATTCAAATCTCTTACCAGTTCATGGGCTAGCAAGCAGTTATCTGAGATTGACCTGCCTTTGATAAAAGCAGCTTGGTTAGGAGAGATCAGCTCTTGCATAATCGGTTGCATCCGATTGCACA
Source organism: Iris macrosiphon (assembly GCA_036927795.1). NCBI lineage: Eukaryota > Viridiplantae > Streptophyta > Magnoliopsida > Asparagales > Iridaceae > Iris > Iris macrosiphon. The sequence goes on along the minus strand of JAYESA010000002.1, from coordinate 191,673,036 downwards.
TCAAAAGAGTGATGATCTTATACAGGAAATTGCAGCACGCAATAGGCCTAAAGTTCCCTATAGAGGAAGCTCCCTCTACCTTAGCAATCAGTACCACAAAAGTGTGGTTTAGCTCCTTAAGCAGTTTACCCGATTCAAAGAATTCTCTGATAGCTTCCAGTATATCAAATTTGAGCAAACTCCAGTAGTTCTTGAAGAAAGCAGCGCCAAAACCGTCCGGCCCTGGAGATTTATTCTGGTCCGCCTTCTTTACAATTAGTTCAATCTCATCAATAGTAACAGGCTGCCACAATACTTGATTACCACGACCCGTAACCAATTTCTTAAACACATAATGGGGGAAAGATAGCCGGATAGTGGGTATGATTGTAAAGCTCCTGGAAGAAAGTGGTCACTTCATCACTAATCATATCCGCCTCCTCGATAGTGGCCCTGTTAGCGTCAAGCAAGTCGTGTATGGCATTTCGGTGCTGTCTAGCTTTTATCGTGGCATAATTTTTTTTTGAACAACTATCACCATCTTTGAGCCAATTGTATTTCGTCCGTTGTCTAACATGGACTTCATCTAGGAACCTCTCCCTGCGCAGTAGGTCCTGAAGAGCAACTTCCTCTCTATTGAGATTGTCATTGAAGGGATCAGAGTGGACTCTCATTTGGATGGCGGCAAGGTTATCTTCAAGCTCCTGAAGAGTCGTTGTAGGATGCTCTCTATTCCAATTCTTAAGCTGTTGTTTGGTGCATTTAAGTTTGGACATAACCTGGAATTGGGCAGTACCACGCACTGTGGAGTTCCATCCCAGTTGAACCACTTCCTCGTACCCCTCCTTATGACTCCACGCATTATTAAATCTAAAAGGTCTCCCTTTAAAGACTGGCTGTTCCGCCAATCTGATAATGTCACTACCACATTTTCTAGGAAATGGTATTTTAGTAATTTCATATTTATTAAATATTGTGCTTGATAAATAATTATTTGTTGTATTATTTAATGGTTGTTAGATGTTAATTATTTAATTTGGACTTGTGTTAGTGGACTAACTAGTTTAGTTTGGACCCATGGACCAACATGAATTAATTAGTTAGATTTAGCCCAATTAGAAGGCTCATTGTTAAGGAGATGGATTAAATTAATTAAATTATTAGACTAGAAGCTTCCTTCCTTAATTATTTCTTCATGAGAAGCCACAAGGGGTATAATGGACATTACATGATAACTTGAGGGAGGGGAAATAGGGGCCGGCCTATTAATAAAGAGGGAAAAAATTCTCTCTCCTCTTTTCATTCCAAAACTAGATCTAGAATTTCCCACTACCAAATTCCTTCATTCCCATTTCATTTTCCTACCAAATTTCATTCCAATTCCTTCCCAAATCACCATTAGAGACTTGAGAAGCAAGGATCTAGAAGGAGGAAGCAATGATCTACAAAGAGGAGCAATGATCTACAAGTTGGAGGCAATTTTATCTCAATTGGAGGTTTCATTGGAAATCCATCTCCCAATACGTACAATTCAGATTTTCCTTAAATTAAGTTCTAAATCTGATATTTAACCATGAAAAATCAACCCATATGCATAGGCTACCCATAGGATTTGGTTTTGTGTTTATAGGAGGCCTATGGAGAAAGTTATGGTAGTTTTTGTGTCAATTTTGGGAAAATTCCGAGATTGACAATTATTGTGTGTCAATTGATCCTATAGATCAATTTGGCATGTGCTTATGTGTTTGGGGATAGTGTCGTGTCCACAATTGGGTACGTGTAGGTCGTATCCTAACAATTTGGTGATACGTGTTGATTTGGGGATTTTTTCTCCGACACGGGACTTTGTACATGTCATGTTTTGACACGGACACGTAGATCTATTTTTGACTCTTCGTATTGTTCATAAATAATATATATGACTTGTTTGTGTCCTTCGGGGTATAATTGGATGTGTGGTGGACTCGTGTCACATGCGTATCCTAGATCTAGTGGGATAAAGTGTGATACTCTCCATTTGTTGTGTAATTATATGTAGATCTAATTCTTGTGCTCTTAATTCATGTAGATTGTATTTGTGCATATATATAGATATTATTATATATATTATAGTATATATAATTGTGCTTCTTGTATCCTAGATCTATGTATTATATATGTACTAAGAATATATATATTATGTAGCTACATGTATAAATATATATGTATATGTGTTATGTGTAAATATGTATGTATGTTGTGACAATATGTATATATGTATATTTAATTGGATAAATATATTATATATAATTGCTATATGATTATTTATACATATGCATATTTGAATATTTATAAATGTATTTATGTATGTGTGTGCTTGTGTCTATGTCATAATATGTACATATTAATAAGGGGTTGTATTTATAGTTTATTGGTATATATATATATATATTATGGGTTCTTTTATATTAATAAGGGGTTGTATTTATAGTTTATTGGTATTTATATATATATATATATATATATATATATATATATATATATATATAACATATATATAAATAACCCATAATATATATATATATATATATATATATATATATATATATATATTATGGGTTATTTATATATATGTTATATATATATATATATATATATATATATATATATATATATATATGTTTTTAGCGACAGGGTATTAATGACAGCAGCCACTGTCATTTAATACAGCAGCAGCCGCTGTAGCAGTGGCGGGATATTAATGACAGCAGCCACTGTCATTAATTAGAAGCAATAGCGGCGGGAATAAGCAGCAGCAACGACAGTTGAATCGGTGACGATTGCAAACCGTCACCAAAGCAGCAGCAGAAGTGAAGGATATCAACAGCAACAACGACGACAGTTTCAGCGACAAGCAGAACTGTCACTAAAAAGGCAGCGTATCAGAATATCAGTATTTCAGCACAGTTTTTAGCGACAGTAGGTAGTTTATATATATATATATATATATATATATATATATATATATATATATATATATATATATATATATATATATATATATATATACGGGTAGTTAATATAACAAGGTATTGGGGATTACCTTGAGGAACCAAGGTAATTGGGGATACCCAAGATATGGGGTTTGGATATCAAGTTTGTGATTTTGTTGAGATACCAAGTTGGTTCAAAACCACGGTACCTAATTAATGTTGTAATTGTGATTCTATATTATTATTAATATTTGTTTGATATATATATATATATATTGTGATGTTTACCTTGGAATTTACGTATCCGGAGATACGGTATCCTAACTTTTAAGATGTGGGTTTCTTGGCTTAGACCTTAGTATCTTGACCCAATATTTTTGTATTATGTTTATGCAACCTAGAAATAGGTAGTTGACCATAGTTGACCATAGTTTGACCATAGTTGACCCTAGTTGACTTTTGACTTAGAATTGACTTATTGACCTAGAAGTTGACTAGTTTAACTTATTTTCTTCCCAGAACCTTGTATTGATGTTGTATTCCATATCTAGGTCTTCGAGGCACCGTGTCAGACATCGGTGAGACTATTCATTGGACTTCAAGCGAGTACATTCTCTGATAGTTTCTCATTTATGATATCCTCTATGTTCATTGTATCTAGTGTAGATATCCATGTTCTCTTGACACGATGGTTACACGGATTGGTATATCCGGATCTCGTCGTGAGATGTTATTCCTTGGTATATGGTGTATCTTGTGCAAGCCTTGTTTCATTGATTATCTTGTACATGTACAGACACTGATTCTCGAGGAGACTAGCTATCTTCTTGGGGAATCTCGTGCCATAGCGTACCATGGTTGGATCTATTATACCAGTCGGGGTGGGGGGTATGTAGTGTAGATATGTGATCATACCCATCTTGTTATCTTGAATAGTGTTAATCATACACCGCACGTATGATTACCCAGGCCATAAATCTTGTATCTCGTGTATCAAGTTCCCAAGTCGATCACATGTTAAAACTAGTACTCACACACTTAGACATTAGTATTATTGTACATTGACATATTGCTCATTATTGTATTATTTCCAGTATTTCTTTATTGTATATATATCTCTTATATCTATTGTGCATCTTGTATATTCACATCTATTTACTGTTACATAGTTTTTATCATTGATTAGAACTATTGTTAGAGATGTACTCTGCTCCTTTCCTGACTGGATATATTTTTCCAGATGACACTGAGGAGTGGTACCCTACCTATTATGGACCCCAGGATGTTGTGGGTTTAGAGTCTGAGACCCTGGTTCAGGAGGGACTTATCCCAACTGAGACAGTTGACCCAGGTGTAGTTGCTTCTTAGTATTCTTGTACTGGATTTGTCTCCAGCTTATTTTGTTATTTTTTTCAGACTCATTGATGTATTATTTTAGACTCATGAGTTGTATTATGACTATTCTATTCTTTATCTGATTCGTGCTTTCCATCTTAGATCTGTGATTGAGTATATTATCATTGTTGGTGGTTCATTATATTGTTAGATAGATTATCCAGACAGCGTTCTACCGCCGATTCTGCGGCATAGGCTGAGCGTTGTTTTCGACTTGTACCCTTACACCGGGTGCGGGTCATGACAGATAATAATAGGGGAGTGGTCACTGGTTCCAGGAGGCAGGCAATTCGCACCACAAAATTGAAAGACCTCAAGCCAACGACCATTGCAAAGAGCATGGTCCAATTGAATAAAGATACGATTGTGGATAGCTCGATTATTTTACGTCCATATGTGGCCCGATTTAGCCATACAAGTAAGTCCAGAGGATAAGATGCAACTTTAAAATTCTGCCAGAATAGCTTCCTGAACAGGGCACCCCCCTTTCTTTTCATTGGCATGCATGTTAGTATTGAAGTCTCCCACCGTGAGTAGAGGCAGTCTGTCCCCTACCATGTTGCTGTTGACGGTGATTTCTCTCCACAATCTCCTCCATTGAGTCCGATCGTTATGCCCATAAACCGCTCCAGACACAATTTCAAGACAACTGAACAGGGCACCCCCCCGCACGTTCCACCACTTCTCCGTTCATTTCCAATACTGATCGTGAAACACCATGAGCAGCAGGATGTTGAGGGTACACCCCTCAGAGATATAGGGACCACCATGTTCGTGGATTTGGTAATTGGTTAGTGCCTTGACTTGGCTATTATTTTTCGGTGTTCAGTCCTTTCTTCTTTCTAAGAGCTCCCTCCCTCACTCCAGCCAGGCGTTCGTCAACCCAGGACTGCGGTTCGTGACCTAAGCGACCACGGATTTGAATATAGCTCCGTTTGTGTTAAGCATTTGCGTTAAGCAAACAAACTGTTTGTGTTAAGCAAACTTGCATTGCTCAAACTGCTTTCGTTTTTTGCTCTCCCTTAGCAGCGGGAAAGTTAACCAACATGTTAACTAATCGATTACGGCGAGAGAAAACCAAGTTCCGTTTCCATGCTGGGAATCCTTTTTCTCTTAGAAAAAATCTAAACAGTAACATCAAATCACAAACTACACATTTCTTTTTGATGGGGTTCCCTATCCGGACATTGAGAGAGAAAGTGTCCAAAACTCTTACACATACGACAGCAAGGCGGGACCCATTCGTATTCTACTTTCTGGAATATAAATTCACCTGATGGTAGTTTGATTTCTAACTTGTTCGGTAAAGAATCAGCTACATTGATTTCCACGAAAACTCTCGCGAATGACAGTCGTTCCCTCTTATATATATATATATATATATGGGTCGGGATCATGATCCACCCCCTTTTTTGTCCACCCCAAACATCCCCCATGTTAACACCGTTGGATGGGCTTTAAGTCATCTAATCTTAACCGTTGATATTAACGGTTAAGATTAGATGACTTAAAGCCCATCCAATGGTGTGAATAGGAAGGATGCTTGGGATGGACAAAGAATGGAATGGATTTGATCCCTTCCATATATATATGAGACAATTAGGCAAGTGAAGTCTAGCTTAGCGGTTAAGACCGATGTATACTATCCAGGAGGTTGCAGGTTCGAGCCTCCTATGCGCCGTTTAATTTTTATTTGGTAGAATTAACTGGTGGGTTGGTGGTGGGTGCAGTGCTGTTGCGTGAGACCTTCCGGTCGAACCGGGATGTAGCCTTCGGATTCAGAATTGTATGTATATATCAGCATTCAACTGGATTGGTTGTAAGCATTCGTTATATAGCCTCTCGAAGGGGCATAAATAAAATTTACCTATTAAATTGTCATGTTGTTGTTAATGAGGGTCAGGTATGATCAAGACGAGGATACAAAGAATAATACGGAATTGGGATTGTTTGTTACGAGTCTGTCCCATGACTACAAAGAGGCAGGTGGTGGGATCCTCTCCATTTCTACGAAATGGAGAACTATGCATCAATTTCAAATGTTGAGGAGGTTTGATTTCTTTGTATAAAAAAAAAATTTCAAAATCAAAATCAAAATTGTCCCTAAATTCTTTCCCTCAAAAACAATCTCAAATTCATATGCTATCATATAAATCCAAAGGCTAAAAGCATCTCCAACGTTATTGTGAGTTTGGAAAAAAGTTGTCACATAGGAATAACAAGTTTTTATTGAAGAAGTCATTCTCATGCAAATGTCAAATAAGTTATGAAGTTGACATGTGTCAAACTAGTTATGAAGTTGACATGGCAAAGACATTGTGAAGTTGGTTGTCTAGTTCTAAACAATGTGAGAAAAAATTTCTACTTCATTGTCTTATGTGAATATAATCTTGTTACCTAGAAAAGACATTGCCTTATGTCTCATGCTACATAGGAATCACTTCACATTACAAGTCAATAGGGTTGGAGATGCTTTAAAAGATGCAAGAGTTCCCTTCTCTCCAGAGAATCCAAAACCTCACAACAACATGGGTGTCACATGAGCCTAGTAAAAGGAACAATTAGGAGAGAATAAAAACATTCATGTCATGTAAAAGATCTCTTCAGGAAACTGCCCATTCAAGAATATTACAAACTTTATCTAAAAACAGAATATTACAACTTTTTACGAACAGATATTAGGCCACTACATTGAAATCTACATGTTGTTGACCCAAAAAAATGTTCAATCATTAAGAGCATTCGACCGTAAATACAGGATCTTAATTTCCACCAATGCAAGGCTATCCAATGTTCTAAATGAGCATATTTAAAAAAATCATTCTTCTCACAAACTTGTAGAGCTAGCTTTTAAAAATGCCTCGACATATTGTAGATATCTTGTAGGTGCTCGACAACAGTAGACATACCAATTGACCACAACGGAACATATCAAAGCTCTGAGCTAACATTAAAATTAGGATCCCAACAATCTTGTTCTCTAAATGTTCTCCCCTGGTGGCAGCTCAGCTAGCTTTGGAGGGGTTCCAAGTACTCTTTCCAAGTCGAATCTCACTTCAATGTTGCGAATGCTGTAGCCAACCATCATTAGCCAGTATAGTAGTTTGGCAAGTTCAGGAGCACTTGTTTCCGATACTGTTGCCTAAGAAGCAGAAAGAACAGGAGTGAATATCCGTCAACTATTATACAGTAAACAAGTGCAATAACGATACAAATCAACATATTTCAGTAATCACAGAGTAAAGAAAATGCTCGACTATGTAGGCTTCTCCATGGAAGCATAACAAGGAAAGTAAAATGTATAACATTAGCAAGCATCAAAAGGAAGCCTAATTTTTAAGCCATACACAACAAACTATAACACTTCTCCGTGGACTGAAATTTGTGAGCTAACAAGGTTTGCATCATCGGACACGTGTTGGTGTACACATTAACTGTCAAGCACAAAGGGTAGGAGATGATATTGTATCAAAAGGTAGCAAAATCATACCCATTATTATTTGCATACAGGATCAATGTTTGAAAAACAGTAATGCTGCCAAATTATAGGCCCAATCTGGTTGAATGTGAACCAGATCAATCCTAAACTGCACTGGTAGAAATATTATAAAGTTAGGTAAATTTTAGGTGAATTTCATCCTGAAATTGGCTGTGACTATCTAAATTGGCCAGAATTTCCCTTAACTTTTCACTTTCCATTTTTTCTTTCGAAACTGGCAAAATCGGCTGAAACTTTCTAAACTGTTATTGACGCTGATTAAAAAAAAGGTTTAAATTTCATTTGTATGCTTCAAAAGACTTCAAGGCAATTATATGGTAAATTATGCAATTACCATATTATAATTTTAATGTGAGCAATAATCAATCATTACTTAACCAGCATACTTCATAAATAAATTTAAGATGTTGCAAATTTGCAATTAAACATTAACTTTCAAATTATTAAATTTAATAATACTTCAAAAAGAATTAGTGTGCTCAGATCAACATTCAGATACTCCAACCCGGAATAGTCGATACAGTTACCCATACCAATATCATGTTAGCATAACGTCAAACTCTTTATCACCACGACGGCAAGGAGTTGAAATGGGGCTGACTAAGTTGAGAGGGAGAGAAGAGGAGTACAAAAAAGTGAATGGTGTTGGAACATGATTGTGGATTGGGTTTAGAGTTCAAATGGTTTTGATGGTGTTGATGAATTTTGATGGTTGGCATTCAGTTCTAATTAGATAATTTACTACAGATCCACGCCTCCCCACCCCCACTCCCACCCCCACCCCCAACCCCAACCTCCAAAAAAAATCACATAGGCACCCCCGAAACAGTCGATACTCAAAAAATTTAGTGTGCTCAGATCAACATTCAGATACTCCGATTCTCCGATCAGGAACAGTCGATACTGATACCAATACTAATATCATGTTTTTGATCCTTAGCCAAAATAACATAATGTACAACTCTTATTCCCCGTATGGTGAGGGATTGACGCTGACTAAGTTGAGAGGGGAATGGACATGAGTACGAAAAAGCGAATGGCGTTGGGACATGACCTTTGAATGGCGTTCTACTGCATCTCGGGCCCTCAAAGCCAATCTCTCCCGGACTGGCTGACCACTTCCCCTACTTTTCAACGTCTTTCTTCCATTCTGGCAGACGACGATTTTGTATTCCTGAGCCTTGGGTTTGGAATTCAAATGGTCTGAATAGTGGTGATAAATTTGGATGGTGGGGATTCAGTTGGGATTACACAAGTTACTATCACCTCGCCGGCATCTCCCCAGTCTCCTCCACATCATTGCCGCCTGCCCCACCTAGGCACCTCTCCATGGCAGTGTCACGCCCCAATCTCCCGCAAGCTCAATAGTCCCCGCTGAACGTGAATCACCACGTTGCAGCGCTCCCGCAGGACAATCGTTCTCATCAAGACGTGATGACGTACGAGCCTGGAGTTGCGCTCGTACAAAGCGATGTTGTCAAACACCAAAGTTATCAGCGAAACGACCAAGTTGCAGCGAAAGTCAAGTATTGTGTACCAAGTACACATCAGAGTATACACAGCGAAACTCTCGATAGGATTCAAATGAAATGCCACAAAGGCGATTGTAATACTCTTACTCTTTCTCTAGCCCACAAAGTTACTTACTGTTCATACATTATGTCCCGTATATCCAAGCAGCGCCACTACACCTGCGTACCTGAAATAATGTCCACAAACGTGGGTCAGTACACAGCCGTACTGGTGAGCGGGGTAACCCACTCGTCTAAGCCGACACTAAGTAAAATAGTGAATACAAACAGTTATATGGTGATCTTTCTAGTTGAATCCTAGATTCGTTTCATAGCATAGGGTATGACATGTTAAGAAAAACTGTAAAGCAGGTTAAGCATGCAAGCATTCAACTCAAGCCAATCGACAAACAATATATAACCAACTCGAAGGAAACTAACATGCAAACCGTCCTACTCAAACCCAAGCAACACGAGAACCTATCGAACCATTTCCAAGCCTCAATATCCATCCTCAAAGCAAACCACAATCCAATCTCGATATGCACACTCTTGCCGAGGCAAGGTGGCCGCCGCCTACGCAAAAGCACAAACCAAACCAAAGTAAAGCAAACCAACTCTTATCTATATGAAGTCACTAGCCAAGCCATAAAAGACTTTGATCGGACTGATCAAGTGCAGTTCTATCCGATCCAGACCGAGTAGCTAGTCCGCCTGGTCGTATCGAACTACCGGCACAGCGCCCAAGGCACGTTACCATTGTCTCCTCTATGGCCGAACGGTCCCGGTGCTCTGGAGCATATCCCGTTCGAGGAGACGAAACCCTGTGCAACACAGGTTGTCCGTGACATGCAGACACCAAGTAGGTATGACGAGAGGATCGAACATTCTCGCCCCACCAAGCGATCATAGACTCATCCAACCAAATATCCATAACCATTCTCCAACATATAGCCCAAGGCACAAATCTCAAGTTATTCCCAAGGCACAATGCCGCTTCTCGACACAGTGTTCCAATTGGTGCAACACCCCTCGCTAAGAACAATCCCATGGCACAATGCCCCAACAGTGGCACAATGCCCTTGCCGATGCAGTTGTTCGGTTTCGAACCATAACTGCACACTTTGCTTGACAAAGCGCCCAAGTGATACTCGTGCACGGATGCACGCTCGCTCGCCCGAATTATCCGATGTTCCAACCAAGATATTCCAACTGTCCAAGCATAATTCCATTTGTTACTCCGACTGCCCCAAATATAATCCAACTCTAGCTCCAACTACCCAACGCGAAAACCAATTCAAGCCACAAACCTATCCAAGCAAACGACGTACACTCTATGCACGCCTCAGTGTAGTGATTTTCAAGTCCTAGTCCAAGTGTTCAAGCCATTACGTGTGTTTCATATTATTAGGCATGAAGGAGTAGAGGAGAAGGGACAGAGCCCACTCACATAGTTTGATTCCGTTAAGCATCATGTTCTGCCGATACGGCCGATCCCTTGAACCCGTGGTCCGATGCAAAGCACGATCTACTCAACTGGTATGACCGTGCGAGCAGGTCGTGCTCTCCAAATCATCCGACCGATCGGACTAAGGAAGACGGCATTATCGCTCCAATACAGCTACCCCAGTACTGCTCTGAACGAACACTTGATTCCCATCGGACTCTACTAGCAATCTGCACATGAAACCAACCCAAGTCAATACTTGTTTCCAAATCCAACAAATCAAAATGTAACCAGCTATTGCCTCATTCAATCCGACTCAGCGTAACGCACCGTGCGGTTGCGGAGCGTTACATAATATACCACTTAGAATCAGGTTCGTCCCCGAACCATACTAGTATCCATTCTTTACTAGCATGCCGCAATCCAATTTTATAACTTTGCTCTATGCAACTCACATTTTCTTGATCCTGACTCAGCATCTCACCTGCGCTGAACGCTCGCACAATTTCCGTATTCCCACATCCTCCTTGCAGCTCAATACGAATTTCTCATATCGCTTAGTTTTGGATCATATACATATTTAAGGCGTCCCTGAAATACATGCATTTCAGCCGAGCTTAGCGATAGCGAATTTGGACAAGTTACAAGGGTATCTTTATATCCGAGGCATCCATTAGCTTTCCTTCCAATTGAACAAATCCTGACTTTCATTCCAACATATTCGCACAAGCGCTATCCTCAAGTATTATGATTTCCGAGCTGACTCTATTATGTTCGTGTTCCAACTCAATCTATCCAACTATTTCTGAATCCACACTAGCACCATCTCTAAATATTATCTCTTGTACCGAACGATCATCACAACTGATACTACCCCAGCTAGGCGACTTACCCAAATATCAAACTTTGCTCTTAGATCATCTCAGATCAACACCTTTTCCTCAATCTCAATACCTCACTGGGTGAACATCTATATTGAGGTTCATGTGATCCACGAAGATCTCGCCGCCACGCCAAAGGGATAGTGTCGCCACGATTTCAACGTGGACACACTCGCCACAATTCCTAGGTTGCGCATGGAATAGTTCTTCGCGCTGCTTCCACTGCCTCGAAGCACAGGGTATCAACTTTGCCTTCTGTACGAGCACGCATCCCAGACTAAGTTTTGATGCATCTTGTAAATCTGAGGCACATTTGTCCCTTCCAGTATTGCAATAATCTGATCTGAACGAGCTGCTGCTTTAACTTCACAAGCTAGTTTCACAGTCGTCAATTCATATGAATGCTATTCCCTTCCGGGGCACGAGTCAGAGGCGATGCTATCTTCAAAAATTTGCGACTCCGAATCTCATCAGTTGACTTAGGCCATTCCCACTATCGTTTCGATCTTCTGGCTGCATCTTCAGCTGAAGGCTATCCCAATGATCTCTCAAATCCAACACTCAGTCAATAAGCCAATCTCCTACACACACTACTCACATCTGCCCTCGACGCATTCCCAAATGCGCCGCCGCAAGGGTCGTTCTATGGGTCTACAATATTCATCTCTGATTTGGCGGTCAAGTCGCTAGGGTCAGCTGTCCCGAAGCTACGATCGATAATTGTAAGTCATCACGATGGACAGTTACTACGAACCATGCTATATCTCTTCTTCAAATCTGAGCCATAATCCAACAATTACATCCGAACGAACTTCCAAATTTGAGCACTTCATGCACTACCTCTGCTAATCTGTCAACCAAATGCCGCTTAACCACCTAAAGTCTTGCTATCTATCTAGGCCATAATTCGAGAACTGCGCTCGTTGAAACCGTCTTCCATCAATCCGTCGTTCTGTCCTGAATCCATTAAATCTTCCGAACTGCCATGTTCGACTTCTCGCACTACCACTTGCAATGATTCCCGAAACCAAAGACTTGCTCCAACTTCTTATCCGTTTGCCGTGTTCCAAAATGAACGTCTAACTTTCTCGAGCAGTACAGTATTTGCTCCAATGTTGCTTTCATTTAGCTATCTTCAAATGTCCATCCGCCACAATCCTTGCTCTCGTATCCATTCCTTAGCCCATCTTGATTTCGCTATGTTCCGATTAGTCCACACATTTTTAATGACTCGTGCATCAGTTCCAACATAAATCTCAAATCCATATTGACTATACTTGTTGCCTCAATCCGTCTCAGTTCTGCAAGTTAACTTCCAATCTGACTCAACATCAACTAGACTTGCCTCATGCTCGTTTATGTCTTCTGAAGAATCCGTCTACCCTTGTTGCACCATTTTGCCAAATTTTACTTCCGCTAAACCTGAGTCAAACTTCCCGAGTGCCAATATCCAAAATACTTTAAGTTCGTGTGAATCCATCGCATTGCCCCTCCAAACCAAGTCATGTTTCATTTCTCAACCAACTGCTCCAATATGTTTTCATAATTTCGTAGTCCGCGCTCGCTTATCCTCCGATCCACCCATGGCTTCGCTCAAGCGTATCCCAACTGTTCGTTCCTCATGCTCAACTCTCTCTTTGCATTCACGAATGCTCCACCGAACTTTCAAATCTTGCAAGCGAACTCTGATATTCGGCTTTCCATCTGAACAATCTCAACTGTTTGTAATGCTTGGTCTGCCTCAATACTTCAAATTTCAAACACTCTTTCCATCTATTTATTCCGATCTTGCCCATCACCCAAGTCCAACGATACTTTCATTTGCACAAGTCTGTTCTCGATTTCTCAACTCAATATTCGCTTGCTCCATTTTTCATTCTTTCCAACTCAGCCGATGTGCACCAACCAACTTATATTCCTGTTACCCGAGTCTGTTGAGACAATTTCCATTAATGTCTATCCAAAATATTTCAATGCCTTGCTCACTATGTGGTATCCCATATACCACTCCGAATCAAGTCGCTACTCGCATTACGATTCCTTTGCACAAATCCAAAATTCGTTCGAACCATCCCTTATGCGTGATCCTACCATCCCCAACTCAAGTCTGATACGAAACTCAGCCAATGCTTTAACCATCCAACTCTTTCCATCAATCTCGCTATGAAACTTGTGCTATATTCCATTCTCAATGCTTCCAGCTATTCTCAAACCGTCTAATACTTTCGCAACACGAGCAATCCCGTGCATCGAGCTCTCTTCCAAGTAATCCAACCCAATACCCAATTGTTCCTTACATTTGTTATACGAGCAACTCGTGCAATGCTATTCTGATATTCCCAAGCCAAACTCAAACATGCTCAGCCAATGCTCTATGTGATATACCCAGCCAAAATTCAAACTTCCATCCAACACATTCGCTATACGAACTCGTACAACGATCCATTCTTAATCCAATGCTTCTACTCACAACATGCCGCATAACCAATCTCGTCTGCCAACCAACTGATCCACTGATGCAATCAGAAACTCCCCGAATGACAAGCCAAGCCAACCCAAGCAACGACACACCTCTCAACTTGCTGCACAAATACAACAACGCCACCCAACTTGCTGCACGAATGCAACAACGCCTAACGATGCTAAGCGATCTAACAAAAACCAACAAAAGCAACGCAACCAAGAACAACATGCAGCCACAACCAGCAATATATAGACTTATTGCATGAAACATTCAATGCGGCACTGAGTAGAGCCAAGAGCTAAACGACACGCGGAAGCTATTTAGAGTTTGTCATGAAGTGAAGGACCAAGTCCGAAAAAATGAACCAGGCGCTCTGATACCAATATGTCACGCCCCAATCTCCCGCAAGCTCAATAGTCCCCGCTGAACGTGAATCACCACGTTGCAGCGCTCCCGCAGGACAATCGTTCTCATCAGGACGTGATGTCGTACGAGCCTGGAGTTTGCGCTCGTACAAGGCGATGTTGTCAAACACCAAAGTTATCAACGAAACGACCAAGTTGCAGCGAAAGTCAAGTATTGTGTACCAAGCACACATCAGAGTATACACAGCGAAGCTCTCCATAGGATCCAAATGAAATGCCACAAAGGCGATTGTAATACTCTTGCTCTTTCTCTAGCCCACAAAGTTACTTACAGTTCATACATTATGTCCCGTATATCCAAGCAGCGCTACTACACCTGCGTACCTGAAATAATGCCCACAAACGTGGGTCAGTACACAGTCATACTGGTGAGCGGGGTAATCCACTCGTCTAAGCCGACATTAAGTAAAATAATGAATGCAAACAGTTATATGGTGATCTTTCTAGTTGAATCCTAGATTCGTTTCATAGCATAGGGTATGACATGTTAAGGAAAACTGTAAAGCAGGTTAAGCATGCAAGCATTCAACTCAAGCCAATCGACAAGCAATATATAACCAACTCGAAGGAAACTAACATGCAAACCGTCCTACTCAAACCCAAGCAACACGAGAACCTATCGAACCATTTCCAAGCCTTAATATCCATCCTCAAACCAAACCACAATCCAATCTCGATATGCACACTCTTGCCGAGGCATAAAGGACTCTTATCTATATGAAGTCACTGGCCAAGCCATAAAGGACTTTGATCGGACTGATCAAGTGCAGTTCTACCCGATCCAGACCGAGTAGCTAGTCCGCCTGGTCGTATCGAACTACCGGCACCGCGCCCAAGGCACGTTACCATTGTCTCCTCCATGGCCGAACGGTCCCGGTGCTCTGGAGCCTATCCCGTTCAAGGAGACGAAATCATGTGCAACACAGGTTGTCCGTGACATGCAGACACCAAGTAGGTATGACGAGAGGATCGAACATTCTTGTCCCACCAAGCGATTCTAGACTCATCCAACCAAAATCCAACCAAATATCCATAACCATTCTCCAACATATAGCCCAAAGCACAAATCTCAAGTTATTTCCAAGGCACAATGCCGCTTCTCGACACAGTATTCCAATTGGTGCAACACCCCTCGCTAAGAACAATCCCATGGCACAATGCCCCAACAGTGGCACAATGTCCTTGCCGATGCAGTTGTTCGATTTCGATCCACAACTGCACACTTTGCTTGACAAAGCACCCAAGTGATACTCGTGCACGGATGCACGCTCGCTCGTCCGAATTACCCGATGTTTCAACCAAGATATTCCAACTGTCTAAGCATAATTCCATTTGTTACTTCAACTGCCCCAAATATAATCCAACTCTAGCTCCAACTACCCAACGCGAAAACCAATTCAAGCCACAAACCTATCCAAGCAAACGACGTACACTCTATGCACGCCTCAGTGTAGTGATTTCCAAGTCCCAGTCCAAGTGTTCAAGCCATTATGTGTGTTCCATATTATTAGGCACGAAGGAGTAGAGGAGAAGGGACAGAGCCCACTCACATAGTTTGATTCCGTTAAGCATCATGTCCTGCCGATACGGCCGATCCCTTGAACCTGTGGTCCGATGCAAAGTACGATCTACTCAACTGGTATGACCGTGCGAGCAGTCCGTGCTCTCCAAATCATCCGACCAATCGGACTAAGGAAGACGGCATTATCGCTCCAATCCAGCTATCCCAGTATTGCTCTGAACGAACACCTGATTCCCATCGAACTACGCTAGCAATCTGCACGTGAAACCAACTCAAGTCAATACTTGTTCCCAAATCCAACAAATCAAAATGTAACCAACTATTGCCTCATTCAATCCGACTCAGCGCAACGCACCGTGCGGTTGCGGGGCGTTACAATCGCAGCTACAACGTTAGTTCATCAACACATGCTCAAGGCTGCAAGGAGCTCATTGTCTCCAGTAGGTCACTGGCGCGAGCTCGCAGGAACTGGATCGCGTGAAGAGGTCGCCGGCAATGGTGGTGAGAGGGGCGATCAGGTTTGAGGGAAGAGGGAGTGGTCAGGTATTGGTTTGAGAGGTAACAGCTAAATTAGGAGGTGAGACATATGGAGGTCTCCTATTGGCAGGGCTTAGGTAGCTTAACTAAGCCTTTCTTAGGAGCTTCATTCCTGCATATATCCTCAAGATAAGAAAATGCAGCCAGCGATAGCAAAAACAATAGCAGGCCATCAAAAGGCACATAAATAACTAAAATCAACAAAACCTAGCACCTAAACACTAAAAAAGTTGTAAACTATATAAAGTCATGGATCAAATTTGTGACATAAGGTTGCAGATCGTTTTTCTTAGAATAAACCTTTCTCGTGACCATTCTTGATATTCCACAAAGTTGTCTTGCAGATCAATGTCGATACTGAGAAGCAGGCCTTGCGGTGGACAGGGATAGGTCTGCTGCAATTGCAACAGACTGGGAACTTATGACAAAAGTTCTGCATTTGGCTACTAACTATAATATAGCCATCAAGAACTAAGAGAATGAATAAGTGTATGGAATTATTATAAATCCACAGAAGCTTATACCTATATGCTGGGAAGCAGACTCAAAAAATTGGTGCCATGTCAGTTTTTATCAGGCATGGCATAGACACTCCAACAGGCCAAAATGGGTGAACTCTCCATGTCACCGTATTCAATTCACGTCGTGTCATATTCATGTCCATGCAACATGGCATATGAGTCAAACTATTGATGAAGATATACATCACTGTGCACCATATCATGCAATGAAGCCGTTCAGAAATCAAAACCAGAGTATGGAACAATTAAATTCAGTTGCATGTCACCACATGACAAAAACTCGGCCACTATATTCAAGTAAAACATTTGATTTGTTTTCGAGGCAAGTGAAAAGCATCATGAAGAACTTCAAAATATGCGAATAGAGTCAGGATCTAACCTTCATTTGGGCAGGATCTGAAACTGCCAAGAGGCGTTTAATGAAACTGTTCATAGCAAAAACAACATCTTCACCTGCTGTACTAGTTAGCTCCTGCATATAGCAGTCAATATCATATCCTTTTCAAGTACTCTGAAGAAAAAATTTTGCAAAAGCAGCTTCAGGATGCTCAGATTAGGCAAACCCACTATCCATGTTATTAATTGATTTAGTAAAAGTAGAAGAAGAAATATGTAAGAACAACAATGAAATGGATTCTTGATTGTCTTTCTTTGTTAACTTTAAATATTGGAAAAATGATTAAAGAAAACAGTCTACAATGCAAGGCAGAAAGAACAGCACAACTATTAAGAACATGGATACAACTTTTTTGTGCCTATATATATTTGTTTGCCACAGCAGGACTAGTCATATAAGCTTCGTGTTTGAAATGGGCATGGCATCAATTATTGCATTTCCGTGCTTGTATGAAACTGGAGATAGCATTCCAACAGAGACCAAAACACAAGAACTTTCGCAAACAGTGTTAAAATCCAAAAAGAGAAAAAGCATAAAGAGTTACCCAAAAAAAAATTATGGTGTGTGAAGACTCTGAACCACCAAAGAACTTTACTAATTCTGGCCAAGAGAAGAAAACCTCTTGTTGGATCTATTACAGGACAGATTACACGCTAACACCACCTCTTGTTAAATAGTTGACAAAAGCAAGCTGGGTTGTAACTTGCAGAATCAACATAGTTGCCTAATTCGCCAAGCCCCCCCCCCCCCCCTACGCCCCACGAATTGGGACGAACGACCTGAACGGGGTGCGTTCGCGACCCGTTCGTCAAATTTAGCGATCCGGATTTTGATGGCTTCGGTTATGAACTTATGATATTTGGTTTAGTTACAAGAATATTGTCTATGTTTTCCTTCACTTGGATTTTGATGGCTTTGGTTATGAACTTATGATATTTGGTGTATACTTCTATATAATTGTATATGGTACAAAAGGCGACCCAGATAAAAACGAACAGCGACCCCAAATAGCGTACCGAATAAGCCTACCCCCACCGCACCCCGTACCGGCTGAGGTACCGTACAGCGTACCGGTACCCGTACCACGTAACAAGCGACCCACGATCCTGGTAACATAGAATAAAACGCATTATGCCAATGTGGGTTTACATGGGATTCTGAGGACTACACAATATATGCGCACCCCGAACACCCCTCCCCCCCCCCCTCCCCCGCGCGCGCGCGAATACCAACCCCTCACACAAACAAATACACAAAGAAAACAAAGAAAAGGAAGTGCACATAGTTGGTATGCAGACTAGTCTTGTCACCAGAATCACGTAATTAAGCACAAAAACATTGCATCTCACTTCAAATTGATCAATAGTATTTAGTTGAAACTACAAAGGACCAATCCTATATTAAAATTTTAAATTAAAAAAATAGTAAAAGCATTACAAAGTATTAGCTCAGATATAATTTGTTCAAAACACATTACATTTGTTCAAAACACGAAGCATTAGAAAGGTGAGCAAAAACATAAGGTACTAATATATGCTCCATTCCACTTTCCATTCTGCCCCTAGACTAAGAAAGAGTCTTAGATTATAAGGTAAGATGGTAAGATTTGCTATAGCAAATTACATTCAGTCACTATGGCACAATTACTTGCAGAGCAAAATATTCCCATATTTCATATCGTGTTAAACCACACAAATGCATACTCAATAAAGAAAGGTTTCAGAAGGAAGCAGGATACAAGTTAAAAGATGTTCACTGTAGAAAAAATGACAGTTCCGATAAGACATAAGGAGAAATAACTTAAAGATCCGCCCTTAACGACAGTGATTTCATATAACCAGAGTTTTCTCCAGGTTTTAGGAAGAAAGGCATCACTATTTTCGTACAAGAAAAAATGACACTTCTAAGCAGAACCAATTTTGTTTAAGACAAAAAGAAAGAGGAACATGACAACAGAATTAGTTAATACCTTAATATTCTGAGGTTCAAGGGATTTTAGGTATTCCATAAGTTCATTCTGTCCATTTGCAGACCTCCTTGCCACTTGGTGATTCAGTTCCTCAATTTCTGCTTCAAGATATTCTATGTATTTCACTGCATCCATTTTCTCGGCGCCATAAGTCTTATTCCATCTAATTACTTCTCCCACCACTTTCTTCTGTGTACCAGGAGCAAAATCTGGTACATCCTACAAAATAATGGGGGAATAAAGCTACAAAACTCAACCAGTAGCAGGAACAAAATACGAAGAAGAGAATCAATGAAGCTATTGCTTGCTGGATGCTTGGCTTTTGTGTTGTCATCCAAATCATTAGATATTTAAACAATGAAGCTATTTCATACAAAATTTGTTCAAGACCAAATAGAACAGAAAATTTTCTTTGCTGATGATGATTTAGACAAACAGTCATTAGTTTGCTTACATACCAAACCGTTAGCTGAAGTTGATAATGAAAGATGAAGGCAGGAAGTAAAACATAGAAACAGGACATGAACGAGGTGTACAGCGTCATATACAATTGATAAGGTATAAATTATCGATAAAAAACAGAACACAAACTCATAATATGATACAAAAGAAGAGGAAAAACTTTCAAGTCTTGGCATTATCATGCCAAAAACCAATTTGGTAATAGCAAGGTTCATTCCATAATCATTTCACCAGTAAGGCACCTAGATGATTCAATACATTAATGTAGTGCAGATCAAGAAGTTTTTTTAACATGCATATAAGATTACCTGAAAATAAAATAAGTAAAATCATCAAAATGGGGTCTGAGGGTTGTTTGAATTGTGTATTATGAAAGCATCAAAATAATTTTTCTCCTCCCTTTGTTGAAGCTAATAGAGCTCTTCCTTCAAGATGTTCGTCCTAATCGATTATTTTCATTTAGAAAAAAATAGCAAAAGAGGCTACTCCTGACAGCCAATCCGAACACGTTGAGACAAAGGCTTTGTTGTTGTTGTCGTCACCGTCATCGTTGTTGTTGCTGCTGTAGAGGCTACTCCTGAAGTAGAGCGTGTTAGACACTATACAATATAAAATTGTAGGTTTGGATACCATAGCGTGTTAGTTGAAAAATCCCATTTCCAGTTTGTTGGGGGTAAAAAGATAGTAGTTGAAATTTGAAATTCCCTCATTTGACACAACTAGAGCCATTTCCACTGAATCATCTGATTATATATCCGGTCCTGAAACCTAGGAACAAATCCAAATAACAGGTTGTGATACTTCACTGAAAAGTCTGCATCAAAATTTTGGATGGAAAAGGATATGGAATATGAATACCCATATACCTCCCAAATTGGTACACATCTTACCTTATTTAATAGAAAGCACTACATTCAACTCGAAGAGATCACAAAAGCTATTGTTTTAATCATTCACTTCGCATATTCAGAGAATCTAGGACGGGAACGGCATTCCTTTCACTCTTTGGCTAATGTAGACATTTTTATCATCTTACCTTTATGTATAGGCCTTTTATAGTCTCCGGAACTTGGAGAGTGCTCCTTGGTTAAACAAGTTTATACTGTATAGTGTATAACCAAAAGATAGGTCCACCTATCTGCCAACTGTGTCTAGTTTTCATGGCATGGCAATCTCGTGCTCATAGCTACCTTGGCTAGGAATGCCATGTATAACAATTCACACTACCAATGCAACTAAGACTCTTATGAACATCACCACCAATATGATAATGGTCGCTGTAAATATAGGTATATCAAGATCCCAGATATAATCTATGGGATTTACCCAAGCCAAGGTCATAACACACACACACCATACTAACCCCCCAAACCACGTAAGGATAAAAATAACCAGAAACTGCAATAATAGCATTCACCAAATTGAAAGCATATATTTTGGCCAATACTCAATTATCAGAATATGCTGATCTAAGTAGACATCCCTGATGTATCAAATATCAGTATTCTGTGCACATCCAAGAACATTGTCCAGTCCATTTTATCTATACTAGGACATCAAGTATGAAACACAAATCACCATGTCATCTTGAACATCTGGGAGCGCAACCTGCTCAAGGCTTTGCTGAAGTTCCAGTCTGTATTGTGCATTCCTAAACATGTACCCGGTCATCATAACACTGTACATAAGTTGTGCCAAATTTTCAGCAACCTGAAAAGAAAATAAGTGCATTAAAAATCATATTTTACAGTCATGTTGTAATAAGCAGGGGTAGATCCACATTGATGGGTGTAGGGGTGTGGGGGCTCAAGTCCCCACTGAATTTCCTTTAAATAAACTCTATTGTAAGTTTACTTGATAATTTTCCAAAATTATACAAATAAATACATGTGGCCTTCTACTAGTTATAGCATTCGTGGAGTTTAGACTAGTTGGTAAACTACTAAAGAATATTTAGGATGTCCTGAGTTTGAATCTTAAAAACCCATTATTTTTGGTTTTTATTTTCTTTCAACTACTCAAGCACCCTCTGGAAATCTGTGCTATATATTTTTTTTCTACTGCTCAAGCCCCTCTAACTATAATTCATTGATCCCCTGGTAATATGGGAATGTTATATAAACAATTTACATAGTTCATGATGATGAATATTGATGATGCAACAATTGGCATGTGCATGAAAATAAATGCTATAAAGCAGAAGCCAAAATAGATCACCTACAACTAAAAGCACTTTAAGGATAATACATAATAGTAAAGTAATGATAATTATTAGAGTTATTTTTGTTATTTATCTTATGAGTCGTCAGTTGTAGTCTTTTGAACTTGTTCATTTTGATATTTGAGGCGCTTCTAGAGTCAAAAGTCCAAAAGAATTTCAGTATTTTATTATTTTTGTTGATGATTATTCCAGAATGACTTGGCGTTATTTAATGAAGAAAGATACGAGTTTTCAAGTGTGTTATCTACCTTTTATAATGAAGTTTATGTTCAGTTTGATAAACGCATCAAAGTATTGCGTTATGATCAGTGTAGTCAAAGGCGCGCCTTGCTCCTAGGCACAGGGGTAGCGCCTCAGGGCACTCCAGGCGAGGCACACTTCTTAAGGCGCACCTAAGGTGCGCCTAGGTGCGCCTTTTCCGAGCGCCTTGGAATAGCTAAGGCCCGCCTTAAAAATCTTGTGAAAAAAATAACATGTTTAGACTGTTTTTTTAACTGTTGTACTATTTTTAGACTGTTTTTTGAACTGATGTACTTTTTTTTTTACTGTTTTCTCTCTCAATTCAAAGTGATTGCAACCTAGACATGGGAGAATTTGAAGCACACATGTTTATCAATGTAGAAATCCGATGTGAATATATATATATATATATATATATATATATATATTTTTGCGCCTCGCGTCGCTCGGGCGCGCGCCTTAAGTGCGCCTTGCGCCTCGGACGATTTGGACCTTTTGCGCCTCGAGTGCGCCTTGCGCCTTTGACTACCTTGGTTATGATAATGTCTTGGAGTATACTCAATCTTATGTGAACACTTTCTGTGTTGGTCGTGACATGATTCATCAAACCAGTTGTGTCCACACCTCTCAGCAAAATGGTATAGCAGAATGCAAACATCGACACATTTTAGATTTGGCTCGAACTCTCATGTTCAACATGCATATCCCTAAAGAGTATTGAACATATGTCGTTCTTACTGCATATTATATAACAATAGTGATAAAGATCTAAATTGGCAATTCAGTTTATCTAATGGGGAAGATAACTACTGCTATCAGTGATTTTGCACTTAAAGGAATCAAACAGATTGTCACAAAAGGATCAAATGTTATCAAATAAATCCTAAGGTGTAAAAACCAGTAACAGATAGAAATCACATGATTGAGTAATGGGAGTGCCATATTTGAACTTTGACTTAGCTATCACCTAGTTTTACAATGTCTGCTGTATTAGCTTTGCATATATTCTACGAACTATTGTATAGCCCTGTAATGTCTGGAGAGAAGGGCGTCCATGTGAACATCTACTCCACCCAATGTTACCTGGGTGGGTCATGGTTCACCTTGGTTTGTGGTAAAGGGGTAGACTTACCCAGTACACTATTTGTCATTGAAGTTCATTTTAGACCATTTTCTTTGTTCATTAATTGTGTATAACCACAATAATTCATACAATATTGAATAAAAGAATTCATAACATGACATGAGGAATAATCCAAATGTCCAATCCAAGCTTACATCTTCAAAATTATTAAATAGTCCCAAAATTTTGAACATCTTTTAAGTTGGGTTTAGTAATTTTGGTGATCCAAATCGAGAGAGTAGCCCATTTTGAGTCGAGGGATCCGGGACAAGACTCCAGGGGTGGGGCAAATATAGTAAAACTAACTCTACCAACACCCTAAACTTCTCTATGAGTGCCCTTTTCAACCCCCCCCCCCCCCCCCCCCCCTCCATCAACGCCCTAAGCACCTCCGCACCTCCAAGAGGCAAGCATTATCTATTTTTGGCCGGATATGGCTTCTCAGAAGTAAAGGAATGTAATTTTTAACATAAAATCCTCATTTTATTGAACTTTAGATTTTTTTTTTATATATATATTTTTGTGCTTACTATAAAACCATGATATTTGTAATTTCATTCATAACACCACCTGTGTTGTGCTTAATGTCTTATATTTTATCTGCCGCTCCCAAGCCCGGATAAAGGAGGATTGTGTTAGGTAGAAAGAAGGCGAGCAATGTAAAACATTGTCAAATCTCTACGAAACTCCCCCTTACACAATATAGGGCAATTAAGAAGAAAAATTAGCATACTTGAAATGAGAATGCTAAGATGGATGACTGGCAGTATAGTAAAACATATGTAAGAAATGACTGCATTGTGGGAAGTTGGAAGTATTGCCAACTAAGGACAAGACGAGGGAAAATCGAATTAGGTAGTTTGCACATCAATGCAGACTTTACACAGGTAAGGATCTAGAAGATAGTAGCTAAAATTGCCACTAGAGTGGGGATAGACCTAAACGAACTTGGATTCAAGTTGTTCAGAAGGATATGGTTTTTGTTAGTTTTACAAAGGAGATGGCTCTCTACAGGAGATGAAGGGAAGTAAATGATTCAATAAGCCGACCACAAAAAAAATTTGGGATAAAGGCTTGTTGCATTCATAGCTCAATGCTGATACGGCAAAAGGAAAATAAATAACATGTTTGTGGGCTTCCCAAATTTCCAACCAAACAACAGGGGTCTATGATATTTTACATTAATTACTTTCAGCATAAATGTCTTCTCCTCTTAGAAGAAAATAAGATCCACATACACGCTTGACAAATTTCGAAATTGGAGACTTGGACCCCCAATGTAGGCTCTAATCATTGTACATAATAGGAGATATAAAGGATAGTGGAGTGTCAGGGAGCGGTGCAAGAGTGATGGCCAAGAGATGAAGTTGCAACAAATAAAATGATAGGAATGTGGAAACTTGTAAATGAGTACGGAAATATCACGACCTGAGGGCAACAAGTCGTCTAGCAGCATTTAGCCTGGGTTTAGGATTGTTTACTGCAGGCTGCATCTGCCTTTTTTTTTTCTTGGAGAGCGGTCCAAGGCTGTTTTGTAACAACAGCTTATCAAAAAAAAATCAAAAGTTGGTTCAATTTTGGGGCAGCTTTGACAGCAGCCTCCAACCTGTTGTCAAAAGCTGCTTCTGCTGCCAGTTTCGAAAAGCAGCAGCAACCCAAACCAAGCCTTAGTCCCATGAAGATGTCAAGGACATGTATGCAGAAGCAATACTCCGACCATCTTTCTTCCTACTAACTTCAGCAAGGACCATCTTTCTTCCTACTAAAAGCTACCAATGGAAGAAGGGAAGTGTCCAAATGATCAATTTAAGCCTGTATTTGAACAAGCTACAGGCTAATTTGCACTTTAATACCATCAACAATCAAGTTTTTGCAACTTGCTAATGTAAACTATTTGTATTAGCACTTTGCTAACATAAAATACTTTTTGCAATTTGCTACCATGAATTTTTTTTTTACAGAAAACGGCAAAAGACCATCTCGGCCATCATCTCCTTCCTCACTCCTCAACACATCTAAAACCCTAACCTTAGTTAAGAGCAAGTTTCTGAAAACCCATGGTAGAACATTGCTAATAAAATAGTTCGTGGTAGCAAGTTGCAAAACTTGATAGTTGAATCATTGATGGTATTTAAGTGTGCAAGATAAAAAGGACTCAAAATAACCATATTTAACATGGACACTGCAGTCTATTACCAGGCGTTATAATGTTAATTAAATGAAGCAAACATTAATGCAATGCAGAATTTGAATATATAGAGGTATCAGGTCTGCAACTGTACCAAGAATTGGAAGTCCCAGAGGCCTTTGAAACCAAAATAACTTCCCAAAAGGAGTATCTTGGGTATATTGTTACAAGTGAATGAATAGTTAATCAATGATATCGTAGATAATATGTAAAAAAGGGAGCTAAAGTGGCAGTATATAGTTGGTCACAGTATGAGCTCCATCCACCATTCTAGGTCGACAAAAGAAATATAATAAGCTACCTATGGACTCCTAATAAAGAATGTAAATGTTTGGAAGTCTGATGAGAGCCCTTGGACACAAAAAAACGTGTAGAAAAAAAGTTAAGATCAAAAGACTAAGGCAGCTACCGATTAAGATGAACAAAGTCAGGTTTTACGTGGATTTTTTTTTGCACTCCAAAGATAGAACATAGTATAAGAGAGTGAAGACGATAGAAGCATGAATAAGGATGAAAGAGGGGGAGAAACGTTTGAGATAGTTTATACAAGATAAAAATGCTCAACAGGATAATTCCGGAAAATTATTGAATTCTATTGGCTTCAAAAGAGAGGAGAACCATTACACATCAAACTAGAGCTGTGAAATAATCTGAAAGTACCTTCCAACATATGAAATTTAGGCTTAGGTAGAACCCAGTAAAGAAGGTGAATCATAATCCTGAACCAACATTTAAATGATTCTCATTTGCTCTTGTTCCTCTAATGTCATGCATATTTTCTGGTCATTGCGATGTTAACTTCAGTCATAAAACCAGCTAAACTAGAAACACCGAGATTAAAAAAAAAACTAAACAGAAATATAAGTACCAAATCATAAATAGAGAAATAACTTACTGTTGTAACAGTTACAGCAAAAAACTGGGGCGGAAGTGTTCCAATCATATTTGTCACAGTTTGGCGCATTGCATCAACTACCTAAATGGTACAGGAAAAAACAAATATAAAAAAAGGCAGTAGAAGATGATTCAAATAGATAGCTAACATTCCATGCATAAAACGTTAGTGCCACATGCACAGTCATTTTTTCTTTTACAAGTCCTAACTAATGGGATAATGTTTGTTATTTAACTAATAAAAACTGCATCGAGAAATGGTGTATCACCTGCTGTGGTGCCTTCTTCACAAATAACTCCATAAAGTCTGGCTTAACATTTGTGACATATTCTAGAAGAATGTCCCTCCTGCTTTTAGGCTGAAGGTGTTGATGAGAAACAATTAGCAACCAAATTTTTTTAATGCATGTGTCATAATTCTTCCCAAAGTTCATGCAAATTGTTATCATTATATAGCAGATAATCATCATATAGAAAAGGAAGGCAACAATTTAAAAAGCAAACTTTAGCAGAAATATAATTGTTACCAGAGAGCTATTCTTACAAGATTGAAACTGCAGAGCGAAAAAGGAAAATAAATCCTTAATAATGCATGTAAACATACACTATAAGACTTGAGGCACAATGGGTAGTTCCACAGATACTAATATTCCAGCATTTCCAGTGAATACTATGCAAGCAAAAATACCTTTATATAAAATGTGCACATAGAAAAGATGTTAAATGGATACAACACCTATACCCCAAATTTTTGGGGGTCAGCTATTTTCCTTTTCTAGTTTTCCTCCATTCAACTCTGTTGAGGTCATGTCATCTGATAACACTAACAACAAAAGCATATCTTTTTCTATAGCTTCAATCCATGATCCTAACATCTCCTTCTACTAGTATCTTTTCGTTCCTCCTAACCGGCGCATCTATGAAGGGTTAGTTCAGATTGTAGTTACATTTCATCTCATTTGCTTAAACGCTCATTTCAGAACGCTTATAGGGCTAGCGTTTCGGAAACGTCCATTTGAGCCCCGAAATAAATGGCACATTTGGAAAAAAAAAACGTCATCCAGAATGGAACCTGTTTGGCTCGCTCCAAAGCGTTTGACACTAGTGGAGTACCGAATGAAGCGTAACTGTAACCGAATCTGGCCCTTAGTCTACGTTGTATTTGCCCAAACCACATAGGACAATCTGGAAGAGAAAGGAAGAGGTGGTTTGTAATAAGATGAGGAGGTGAAGGGCTATGAATCGGCTAACTAAGAGAAAAAGGGATATATTTTTTGGAGAAGATGGCAATCAATTAAATCTCTTACCTTTCCACTCTATAGCTAAATTTTTCGCAGAGATAACTGCCATTTCCTATAGCAAAATCTTATCATTTAACCTCTTTCTTCTAGACTCCTTCCTATTCTAGGGAAAGTTAGAGGATACTCATCAGTTGCATGAGCTCATAATGTATTACGGAATGTAATATTGTGAAGCTTAGTCTTTCTAGCCGCCAATTGGCTTTCTAGGTTTTCGTGAACACCCCCCCCCCCCCCCAACCACCACCACCACCACACACACACACACAAAATCATAGAATTCGGAAATCGGAACAAAGAGGGTTGACATAAGATCGATGGCCAACCATAAGAAGTTTGTGTTTTTTAAGCTTTCTCATGCTCCATTGTCAAGGCTTAGAATATGAAGTTGTCACAATCACACTTTACGTAGTCTTTAGCATCTTTAATGATCATATATTTGACTTATGTTGGAATGAGTCCTAAATGCAGTGGATTGCGTCTTGACAAATAAGCTCTATATAAGAGTTCATTTTCAATACATTTTCATTGTTGTTTTTCTTGGACGTTTTCGTTGCTTGGCTTTATTGAATGTGTTTTCGTGTTTATTTCTGCATTCAATTCCTGATAATTCTGAGAGAGGACAGATAGGAGGAGGATACTAATTCGATGTTGGTGCCATTGCAGGAGCACACGTAACTGACGTTTGATCGTCGCGAAGCAGTCGTCTTTCTCTCGGCAATTTTGCTTCTTGCTGGGTGGTTCTAACCCTTCTTTTCTACTCATTCATGTCAAAGAATTCTTGTTACCTCGAACGTTCTAAATCGATAATGCCCGAAAGAATGTAACTAAGAAATATAGCCACAATGCTTGTTGTGTCACTAAGAATAGAACATGGGATAACTGTAACTGTTCAGTGCATCTATGCACGAGACTTTGTAGTATAAGCTTTGAATGCGAAGCGAACAGTTGTGGTACGATATTACGAAACTGTAGAAAGGGATACGGTACCCGAATATACGTTGGTTGTGGCATGGTGCCTCGGATTTTGGGACGTACGAGTCGTCAATCGGAACATACAGATTTGATAGAAATGATCTATTGTACGAGTATAGATTTACATTGCTTATTTCAATTTCGTGTCATGCATATGTTTTATAGTTAAAATGTTCACGCATTTGCATGGTCATGGACAACTTGTACACAAGATTTTGTTTTCCTCGAAATGGTATCCGGGACACTGGAACCGAATCGACCTAGAAAAAAATTATGTGAAACGTGCTTCGGCACGCGGTATTGCAGGGGAGGTAAGTATTTATCTCTATTTTATGCAAGGACGGACGCAACAATTGTGGCAAGATATCACTGACAAGTGATATGGATATATGTTACTGTTTCACTTATGCTATCGATATGAACTGTAGATCGACATAGTTATCAATAGCAAGATCACTTTAAATGCATGATTTCCTTAATAAGAAGTGTTGATTTATGTGAGTGGGTTAGTCCCGCTCACCAGTGCTTCCCAAATGTGTTGATCCCCAATTCCAGAAATTTCGAGAACCTCGAGGGTGCATGGCGCTAACTGAAGTTCGAAGAGGTGACTCAAAGCTCTTCCTATTTTGAAGTACTTTGAAGTCGGTTCATTTTGGAAACATTTTCGTTTCAATGTATACGGGGGTGTAATATATGGAACGACAAGTATTATCTCATGACAGCTTGTCGCCCTTTTGTTATTTCAATGAATGTAGCCGAGACGACATATCATATGTATTCAGATCTTGTACTTCGTTGCAAATTATTAATGAAAAAACTAGTTTTAGTTTTTGAGTATACTTTGTGTTCAACTTTTTGCTGCAAATGTGATTTCAACGTGTTTAAAAGAATTATCAAAATGCACGTTCTTGTCTAGTACATGTGCAACTTAGACTTGTACAGCAACACGTCCGGTGGCGACTTGGCAATTCGGCGGAATCGAGGCATGACAGCGCGGGGACGAGCGCCCGTTGCTAGAGAGACGTGTGGCGGTCCGGGGGTTGGTAGCAGCCGCAATAGTGATGGGAGCTGGATCGGGACAGTGAAGTGGCTAGGTAAGGTCAAGCTGGTAAAATGCGATATCAGAGAGGTCTGAGAAGAACTTGGGGATTGTTAATTAGAACATGGTCTCCCATCAAAAGTTTTTTACTAAAAAAAATTTACCAGACGAAATCTTAAAACCATTTTTCAGATGAATGTAACCAAATGTAAAGTCGGAATTTTTAGAGCTAGATAACAACTTTATAACATCTTCTTTGAAAATTGTTTTAAAATCCAAATTTGTGAAAACCTATCCGAACAGATCCTAAGCACATCAATACTTTTGTATTGGAGAAGACTTCTCTAGTTCATTGCCTCTTGTGAATATAGGCTTGCCACCTAAAAAAATAGTCTTGTGCCTCGTGCCACATGAAAATCACAAGACAATAGGGTTGGAGATGCTCTAAATTTGTAAATCCCACTACATCATTTCCAGATAATAAATGTTGCATGGTGATAAAAAAAAAACGGAACTTTCAATGGCGTAACGAGAAATTTATAAGGGGGGAGTTACCACGGAGCCGTTTGGGGGCTTGGAATCGGAGGCAGCGGCGGCGCTGGAGTTGCTGGCACAGGAGACCTTCAGCCGGCATCTGCTCCTTAGCCGGAGAGGGAAAGAGAGAGTAAATGAAGGAGAAGAATAATAAGACGGAAATAGAATTGGTGGCGGCGGTGGTGGTGGTGGAGAAGGGATGGAAGTGGTTGGAGAGAAGAAGAGTGAAGAATACATATAGACGTTCCTCCCACCCTCCCTCCCTCTTCTTTTTTTGGCCGGCCGTTGCTCTGTCTCTCTCGCCGATAAGGAGATTAGACTCGAGACACTCCTAAACGTGCGAATTTTATCCCATAGAAGAAAAAGGAATGTTTATCGGAGCACATCATTTCTTACACAAGACTAACAAATTATTATTTTATTTTATTTTAAATTTAAACATAGTTGGAAATTTTATTGTATATTTTTTTGGTTCACTGTCCTTCAATTTTTACCATTTATAAATTGAAGGAAT
Source organism: Iris macrosiphon (assembly GCA_036927795.1). Classification (NCBI taxonomy): domain Eukaryota; kingdom Viridiplantae; phylum Streptophyta; class Magnoliopsida; order Asparagales; family Iridaceae; genus Iris; species Iris macrosiphon. The sequence continues at coordinate 191,642,029 of JAYESA010000002.1, read as the reverse complement.
AATACGTCCCACTGATTCGATCCACTGGTTTTTTGTCACACAGCCGTGATCTTATATCTCTCTTCCGTAACCACAAGAATCATTCGAGTTCGATAACTAACAATAAAAAATGATTGTTCAAATTTGGCACAACAAAAATTTACTTGGAACTAGTACATTAAAGAATAGTAAAAGTCAACTTTTTATGGTTTTTTTTCATATTTTTTTTTCTTTTCTCTCCCAAATTTCAAATATAATAGGATTTCATCTACATGCATAAATTTTATCTTCTAAGGACTAAAATATAATTTATGATTCATTTAGAGAAGAATTTCTGAAGTTTCAAACCCATTTTAGGATTTAGAATTTGTAAAATACGCTCAGTTGCGGCGGGGACGATCATATTCTGTCAATTTTTTTGGCAATCCTGTATAAAGTTAGGACTGTTAAAACTTTTAACAGTCACAACAATAGTCAGGACTGTCAAAAATAACAATAGTCAGGACTGTAAAAAAAAATTGACAGTCCTAACTGTATACAGTTTTGTCAAAAAAATTGACTGTCCTATAATACAGAGAAAAGTGTAACATGCGATTGAAATCATAGAACTGTCAAAAAAATTAACAGTCCTGACTTGTTAGGACTGTCAAAATTTTTGACAGTCCTAAGAGTCGAGTAGCTTTAAATTAGGACTATCAAAATTTGATAATCTTTGAAGTATTAAGAAATTTCTACAGTGTTCAATTTCTACAGGACTGTAGAAATTTTCTATAGTCCTTTGTCTTCCAACCAGCGATTGTGCTAACTTTTATTACTTTGAATCCCTAAAATAATTTTAAAAGTTAAAAAAATCGTCCAAAGTTAATATAAAACTATTTTATGTTACTTTACAATGATATTTTGTACATTTAGAAAGATTAGGAAGAAAATTTATCAAAATTGCAAACCCTAAAATTATAAATGGATAATATGGAGGAACAATATTGAGAAAATAATTTGTGGAGAATTGGAAAGAAGATTGGGAAGAAAATTAGGATTTTGGAGGAGATTGAGAAGATGGAGGTGGTGGAGAAGAAGAAGTTTAGAATTTTGGAGAGAGAGAGAGAGAGAGAGAGTTAGAATAATTTGGTTTTGGAAGAATTTGGAGGGATTTAGGGGGTGGAGGGTGGGCAGTCCCTAGTAAGAAAATGGTTGTCCTGAGTAAAAGTTTCTCTAAACTAGACTAGTCCCAATCATGACTAGTCCCGAGTAAGAAATGATGTGTTCCGATAAAAAAAAAAGGAGTCCCATTTGGCAGAGATACATCAATTGGGCTAAAAACTATATTGAAGATTGGCTTAGAAAAGGTATATAGGCCCTCTATTGTTACTTTGTTCCTGGCTTGATCTCCAAGGACTAGCCACCTCTTTTCCTCTTTTCCTTTTATGAATACTAGTAACGTCAACGAACTTAATTGGCTCTTGTGCTCAGTGAGAAGATGTATATCTTTTTGGCTAGACAGACGGTCTCGAAATTAAACTGCGGGAGAGATGTTGGACCAAATTTGTCTTACCTAATATGATTCCTATGGAAAATAAAAAAACAACGACCTATTTTGTGAGGTAAAGTACTTTTTTCTAATATTATTATAAAATAATTTAAATATTAAAATTTATTTGAATTAAAATTTATTATATATATATTTCTATTTTTATTAGGATTTTTCTAATATTATTATAAAATAGTTTAAATTTTTAAATATATTTGAATTAAGATTTATTATATGTATGTTTCTATTTTTATTAGGATTTATTATAGATGCGATTATATTCTAATTATAATTTGTTATGGATATCTCTCTATTTTTTATAAAGAGTCTTAAAATCGACTACTCGTTTAAGTCTTACGTATATCATCATGTAATTAAATATATTTTTAACTAATTGTTTAATTACGTAATATTGTCTAACTATAAACAAACACCTCTTCTAACTCATGTGGTTAGGGTGTTGCTCAATTTTGTTGAGCCATTTTCAAGCCTCATTATAAACAAATATTTCTTCTAACTAGTGTGGTTGGCATTCTCCTTGGTTGCTTAGGTTCAATTTTTCATGATGTTATATATAACAAATTAAAATTTTTTTTAATAATATTTTTATGTAATATTTTTTTTTTTTCTAATAAATGGTGAAAAGTTTACAAACAGTTTAATCGCTTTCAATGAGACAGGAAAATAAGTCATTGGCTGGTTGGTCAATTCAGTCCGTCGATTCTGACCAAGTTTGAATCCTCTCATGGACGGTCTAGGTTTGGAACGGTTAAACAAGTTAAGTAAGGTTCAAGCTAGTGGGTTCGAAACGGATTGTGCCAGCATATTCAGACCTTATTCAAGTAAAATAGTGAACAATTAAGTAATATAAGAATAATCTTGATAAAATAGTCTATCATTCTTTTTCTTTTTTTCTTCTTCTTTTTTTTTACTTCATGACATAACGTATGAGGTCCGACGTAATGTTCAAAACTTTTATGCATATTGTATTGCATGTCTTTGGATCCACTGTTTTTAACTTCCACCCTTTATAAATAAAAGAAATAATACGCATCCGTGGCTCGATCCACTGACCTTATGACACTCAGTTGAGATCTTATACCTCTTATCAATAACCAAACAAGAGTCACTCAAGGTCGGTAATAGTCTATCATTCTTGGAATTCATAATATAGCTCTTTAGATAATAAATGTATCATAACTAACTATATCATATCAAGCTTTGGATGATAGAGCAAAGCTATTGAATATAACTTATCAAAATAAAAAATGTCATATTTTTTTCTCATGAATTTTATAGCCTAGAAGATATTATATATAACTAGGCATGTTCACGTGTGTGATGTACATATGAAAAAAAATGCTAAAATAATTTTAAAAAATTAGATATAAAATTAAATTATATTAAAAATAGTTTAAATAAAATTTTAATATATGTTTAGATAATACCATATAGTTAGTTTAAATATAATTTAAATGTTGAATATATTTTAATTTGAATTTTTTATAAATATGTTTATAGGATTTTAGATATATATTCAGGTAATTATAAAAAATTTAGAATTCTTTACGCGGGGGATATAGATATTGTGGTAGTTAGAATGATTTTTTTTTTTAATTACATGAGCATATACATACGACTTAGACTAATTTTAAGTCGTTTTTAAGTTTTTTTATAATAGTGTGCAGGATTTGTTTAAATTTAGACCTTACCCTTTTTCATTGTCGATTCTACTTTTGGTACCAGACCCTTCTATTTAAGTTTTTAACTTGATACACCAAAAAAGAACACTTCTCTCTCTATCTTATGTCGTAACGTAGAGAAGGAGAAGATATTTGGGAAAACCCAATCCCGGATAACTCAATTTTTGAAATAACCTAGAAATTTGAAAGAATTAATCGCTCTCTCTCCCTCCTCCCTTATACATCTCTATATCTAGGAGAATTTGAAGGTATGTATGTGTGAAATCTTTTTAGTTTCATTTGGGTTTTGCATATTTTTTTTGTAAAATATATTCTTTTCTTATCAATTTGGATATCTTTATCCAGTTTTTTGTTAATTTATATATTTGGATGTATGGATTTTGATTTTAAGATTTTATAACTTACCATTTTTCTGACATAGGAAGTTTCTGACTTGGTGATTTTCTGGCTTAGGAATTGAGGATTTTATGACTTAAGTTTGTGTTAATGATGGTTGAATTTAGTTAAAAATTTCACTGTGGATCGGAGTTCAATTTAGATTATTGCTATTGTTGAGAGGAAAATATACACTAGGTTGTATTTGATTGGACTTTTTTTCATGGAAAATATTTTTATCATAATTTTTCACAAATTGTAGTGTTTGATAGTTTATATTTTTCCTGGAATTATTTTCCAAAAAACTATTATTTTTCATATTTTCTTCAAAACGGTGGAAAATAAAACTTTTTCATGAAAAATAATGACAATCAAACACCAAATTAAGTTGGCCATGATAAAATTTTAAAATTCCATAGAAGTTTTTTTCTAGAAAAATAATTTGTGAAATTAGTTTATTTTTCACATATGTTTCACATATTTTGCACCTAAACTTCCGCTCGATGCATTCCGTTGAGATTTGGGAATGAAAGAAGTATTGATTCAAGTTGATTTTTTTGTGCAGATAGTGTACAGAGTTTGGTGCAATCAGAGCAGCGCCTCGTACGGGTTGAGGTATGGACTACGCGAATGGAATTAGGTGTTCATTCAGAGCAGTGCATGGATAACGGGATGGAAGCGATAATGTCGTCTTCCTTACTCCGATAGGTCGGATGATTTGGAGAGCACGGCTTACTCGCACGGTCATACCAATTGAGTAGATCGTGCTTCGCATCGGACCACGGATTCAAGGGATCGGTCGTATCGGCAAGGCATAGTGCTAGCGAATTCAACTTGGTGAGTGGGCCCTGTCCCTTCTCCTCTACTCCTTCATGCCTAATAATTGGAACACACGTAATATCTTGGACACTTGGACCGAAATATTGGAATTACCGCACGGTGGCGTGCATCAAGTGTGTGTCGTTTGGATGAATAAAATTTATGGCTTGAGTTGGACTTACGTTTGGACAGTTGGGGCTTGAGTGGATCATCTTGGTTGGAGAAGCGGATTACTTCGTCGAGCGAGCGTGCATCCGTGCACGAGTATCATGTTGGACGCTTTGTCAAGCAAATTGTGCAGTTGTGGTTCTAAATCGGACAACTGCATCGGAGAGGGCATTGTGCCACGGAGCATTCGGAGCGAGGGTGTTGCTCCTAATCGGAGCACTGTGTCGAGAAGCGCCTTGGTGCCTTATCACGTGCCGCTCCCATAATACTGGATAAATACGAGGACTGACATGGCCAACCACACATTGCAGAATACCGAAGTAAACCACAATGTGCTAAAGTTGTCAAGAAGACAAATGAGTGGACTCTAGCATGCTATGACGTCAGTCCTAAGGCCAACAAATCCTAGTATCTCAATCCATCAATAAACAATTTTAAGAGTATATCATACATGAATGTAAAGAGGCATCCCAAAATACATACCACATATAATCATGAAGCTAGTGAATATAAAATGCTGCACTAGCGGAGTATAATTATACATGATCAAATATACCAGCCATGGTCTAATATATATATCATATTGACCGTAGTCTCAAAAATATAAGGAGCTAACTCTGCCCCCTGCTAACACCACAAAACGAGAAATCAAAACGTGGGGTGGAAGAAGAAAACCCACTCGTGAGCTTTGGCCGCAGTCCTACGAGTGCGAGCCATCTTGTTGGAAGTATGGAGGATCCTAGTTCTCTTTGGCTGTCACACCCCAGTCCCAAAATACCGTGGGACTAGCCATGTGGCAATGGCCAGCACCACACTCCAATGGGCAAACCCAATTTAATGGACCCATTAGGGTGTACTTAAGCTGTAAAATAATAATAAAGGTCTATGCTACTAATCTCATCCACAGAAATAAATACAATCTATATGAAATATAAAGCAACATCAAGTCTCAATAAAACATATCTCGGGGAACAATCTGATCATGAGTTTGATACATCAATTCAATAAACAGGAAAAAACAGAAATAACTAAGTATAGATAAAGCAGATACTCAGGAGAAATCATCGGCGATCACCTCGTCTTCTGGTACTGGTACTACTCCAACGTCTACTCATGTCCCGTTGTCACGCCCCAGTCCCAAAATATCGAGGGACTGGACACGTGGCAATGGCCAGCAGCACGCACCGATGGACAACTCAATTTAATGGATCCATCAGGGCATGCTTAAGCTGTAGTCTAACAGTAAATAGATCAATTGATACAAGTCCCAGGTTATTCTAATCTCATCCACAGAATATAAACACAGATCAAAGCCAGAATAATGCAATTAAATATAAACTAGCATCTCAATAAGAGTATCTCGGGAAATAATCCGAGAATAAGTCTGTTACATTAAAGGGAATAGACATGAATTTAAGTAACTGGAAATAGAAATAACTGAGTATATAAAGCCAATACTCAGGAGAAGTCTTCGGGCACGATCTCGTCCTCGGTTCCTGGTTCTGCTCCGAGAAGTGCTCCTGTTTCGTACACCTCGGGGTAGATCTCGTCTGCTAAACCTGGGGACATAGTCCATTCCAGGTCCTCAGGGGATATAACAAGGTACAGATAATACAAGCCAAAATAAATACAGTGCAGCAATAAATGAAACAATAGGGTAAACTATATAACCAGCTAAGTGATATGCATGTGAGAGTTTTAGTCATACTCAGGCTGAGACTACTACAGGATCAGTGTCGGAGAAACCCATAGCAGTATTTTCTCGAAGGGCCAGAACTTGTGCCAAAGCTCTGTATCAGAGACTAAGACACCTCCAGATAACATTATTTATATTATAATCAGCCTTGATATGGTAATACTCTTCCCACCCCATGTAATCTTACGTCACAGTTCCATAATATCTCAGGTACAAGTCACGCAAGATCAACTAATGCAATAAGTCAGAATAGGTTCTAAGCAAGTAAACTGTAATGTCATGAATATGTATCCTATAGGGAATCACCATGAATGTCTCAGGAAGATTCTGTCACATGAATAGTGTCAGGTGTCCTGGGTATAATGTACTTGATAATGCAAGTATGAAAATGTAAAGGGTCACAAATGTCCATCTCTAGATGACGTTGCCCAACTCCGCGTACGGGGTTGGCAACGACTATTGATCGGACGCTAAGCAAGTCACACGGCCCTAGGTTAAGCATGTACAAGATATAAATAAATCAAGGAATTATATAACAAGAACTGCAATGTTGGCAAGGTACACTTGCCTGGTATTTTGGCTCCAATTGTAACTCTGGCAGCAGTAGGATTTGCAGGCAGTACTCCGATTTCTGAAATAAACATCACCGTTAGATTCAGAAAATATCAATCAGCTAGAAACGCCTGTCCTTGAGTCCAATTTGGAGACAAGGGCAAAAATGGCAATTTCGGGTCAAAACGGGGTCCACATGTGGGCCTGCTTTGCACCAAAAAATATGTCAGGGACAAAGGTCTCCAAATTCACCAAACCTAGTGTCAACAGGTCAGGAACAATGATACGAACCCAACGGAACTTCCAGAATTGGATTCCGATGAGCCGGTCACAAAATCGCCCGTCAAGTGGAGCCTATGGGACCCACGACACGCGATTTTGTCAACGTTCTCAGAATCGAACCAAACTTGGGTCACAGGACCAGCATATTGCTACGAGTCCGATGGTGCAAGTTTCGTTTCGATCCGACGTGTGTACACAAAGTTAGGACGCATTCCAGAAAGGGCGGATACGGGACGGTGTCCGCAGATACGCGTTGATTTCGGTGTGTACGCACACCCGAATCGACTTCTGTGAAATCCCACACGTCCATATCAACGACGCGCACGTATCTGTGAAGACCGCACGCGACCAAGTCGTCCCGTTTGGCGGGGCGTACCCAGTTCCGGGGTAAATCAGGGCATTATTTTTCCTATTTTTGGATCGCGGTTCGCGATCGCTACAGGACGCGATGCCCCGAGCGGGTTGCACGGGCACCGAGAGGGTCATGCAGGCTACGCAACACAACTGACAGAATCAAAAACAGAGCTACGAGGAGAAAGATATAAGTACCTGAACGGGGCTCGAAAAGCCGAATCTCCGTGTCCGACACGTGTCTAGGGTTAGGGTTTTGGGTGTGCTGCCGGAGCTGAGGCGCTGAGGCCGGAGGCGGGCCGGAGGGGCGGCGCGGGTGGCGCGCCGGAGCGGGCGGGGGACGGGCAGAGCCGGCCGGAGGCGCTGCGGCGCTGGGCGCGGGAGGCCGGGCTCGGGGTCGGGTGTTGGGCCGCTGCGGGCAGGGTAGAAGGGGAAGGAAGGAGGAGGAAGGAGAGGGGGCTGGGGCGCTGGCGGCGCTGGTGAGGCGGGGCACGACGGGTGGCGGCCGGAGTCGGGGCGGCGCGCAGCGGGTTAGGGATGGCCGGAGGAAGGAGGAAGGGGGAATATTAAATAGGCGGAGGAGCGAGGGGGTAGGCCGGGCTAGGCGGCGGCGGAGGCGGAGATGGGCCGAGGGGTGCGGGGGCGCGTGGCCGCGGGCGGGGCGGCGGAGGAAGCGGGCAGCGCCGGGAGACGCGGGCGGCGCGGGGGAGGGATCGACCGGGTCACATGCGAGGGTTCTCCGAGTCGGGCGGGTCGGGTTCAGTCGGGCGGACCCGACCCGACCCGATAGCCCACGGGCTGGGCTAGGGTGGTTTGGGCTTGGGTTGGGCTAGGGTTTAGGGCTTTGTTTTTTTAAATAATAAAATAATAATAAAAAAACAGTTTTGAAGTGATTAAAAATAGGTCCGGGGTCCAATAAATTCCCAGAAAATTACCCTAAGTCCAGTTTTTCATTTTACACCCAAAAATATTATTTTCATAATATTATTTATTATCAATTAAAAATCATTTAATAATTAAAACCTGAATTTAATTACAGAAAAATCCCAAAAAATTCCAGAAAATTGTGAAAAATCCAAATTTAAAAATTCTTGGAAAATCAGGAGATTTACAATCTATCCCCCTTAAGAGAATTACGTCCTCGCAATCAAAGAATAACCGGTCAGCAGAGATGACACGGTTGCAAGTATCGTCCGAAACACATCACAAGATACTTAGGGAAATACCGTTTTCCTAAGAATGAAAGTTATGCACTTTCCAGAGTGAAGTAAAACTTGTTAAAGCAAAAGAACTACAATTTTAGAAAACTAGGTTATTATTAACAAGTGTCAAATTACTAGGTTGGGGCTGAGGTCACGAACCAATAGGCACGAGCTAAAACAAGACTAGAAACGGTATCTACAAATCACTTACGCGCATTAGCTACTGTCACGCCCCAGTCCCAAAATACCGTGGGACCAGACGCGTGTCAACGGCCAGCAGTACGCACCGATAGACCAACTCACTATAAAGGATCCATCAGGGCATACTTAAGCTGTAAAACAAGTCTACGACAATCATGGTACAACTAATCTCATCCACACAAGACATAAACATGATCCACAGAATAAATAAGGAATGTAAATCATCATCCAGTCTCACATAGTACTTCGGGGAACAACCCGATAAATATCTAGTACAATGGTTCAACAGACCAGAAAGTAAAAGACTGAAATAAATAAATGAAAGCTGAGCATGAACATGGATGCTCAAGAGAAGTCTTCAGCTAAGACCTCGTCCTCAGATGGTGGTACAGTTCCTGGATCAGCTCCTGCTCCGGTCCCGTAAACCTCGGGATAAACCACGTCTGTAAAATCTGGGAAACAAAATCCAGATCCAGGTCCTCAGGGGACATAGCAAGGTACAAGAAAAACTCATGCCAAATAAATACAGATAAGCAGTGCAGCAAATAAATAACTGAATGAACAATGGGTAAATATGTAACCATCTAAGTGTAAATGCAAGTGAAAGCATCACTAGTCTTAGGCTGAGCCACTACAAGCTCTGTGTCGGGGAGCCGGTAGCGGTAATAACCGGTAGTGGGTCAGGCTCTGCTACGAGAGCCTACGACCTCTCAATAATAGAATATATACATAAATACAGCCTGTAGCCTGTGTGTCTCTCCCCACCCAATGTAACCACGCGTATCATGACCACAACGTCTCATGCCCATGTCAAGCGCGATCATAGCTAAATACAACCAGTCATAAAGTATCTAATAGTATAATGTCCATGTCCTGTATCCTATACAGAATCACCACGAATATCTCGGGAAAATCCTGTCTCATGAATAGTGTCAAGTGTCCTGAGTCATATGGTACTTGATAAGACAAGTACGAGAATATAAAGTGTCACGGATATCCATCTCTAAATGACCGTACCCAACACTGCGTACAGTGTCGGCACCCGACTGATAATCGGACGCTAAGTACGTCACACGGTCCTAGGTTGAGCATGCACAGCAATATATATAAAGCAAGGAAAATAGATAACTAAACTGCAGTGTTTGGCAAGGTACACTTGCCTGATGTTCGGATATCGACAACTGTCGTCCTGGTATCTGTGGATCCGGTAGGGACTACTCCAAAAGCTGTAATAAATATCACCAACAGTCTCAGAAGATGTCAAATAGCTGGAAATGCCTGTCCTTACGTCCAATTTGGACACAGGGGCAAAAAGGTCATTTTTGGGCCAAAGCGGGTTCCACCTGTGGGCCACTTTGCACCGAAAAGCGTGTCAGGGTCAAAGGTCTCCAAATTCTGCAAACTCAGTGTCTACAAGTCAGGAACGATGATACGAACCCAACGGAACTTTCAGAATTGGATTCCGATGAGCCGATCTCAAAATCACCCGTCAAGTGGAGCCTGTGGGGCCCACGATACGTGATTTTGTCAACGTTCTCAGAATCGAACCAAACTTGGCTCACAGGACCAGCGTATTACTACGGATCCGATGGCACAAGTTTCGTCTCGATCTGACGTGTGTACACGAAGTTACAGCGTGTTTCAGAATCGGCGGATACGGGGTGTCGTCGGCGGATACGCGTTGATTCCGGGGTGCACGCACCTCCGAATCGACTTCTGCGAAATCCTACACGACCGTATCAACGTCGCGCACAGTTTGGTAAAGACCACGTGCGACCAAGTCGTCCCGATTGGCGGGGCGGACTCAGTTCCGAGGTAAAACAGGGCGTTGTTTTTTTCCTGTTTTGGATCGCGGTGTACGACCACTACAAGACGCGATGCACCGAGCGAATTGCACGGGCACCGAGAGGGGTATACAGTCTACGCATAGCAATCGACGGAATCGAAATAGGAGTTGCGATGAGGAAGAAATTGGTACCTGAACGGGGCTCCGTGGATTCTGTTTTCCAAGTGTCCGAGAGTCCAATCTTGTCCTGGTCGTGTCCTCGCGCGCTGCTGCTCGCGTCTCGTGTCTGCGGAGACGCTGTGAGGCAGAGGAGTCGCACTCGGGGTCGCGGCGGAGGGGTGAGGCCGCGCTCGGGGTTGCTGTGCGACTCGGCGGCGGGGTGAAGCCGCGCTCGGGTCGCTGTGCTCGCGGCGGAGGTCGACGAGCGGTGGGGGTCTGCGGTGGTCGACGAGCGGGTGGGGGTCTGAGGTGGTCGACGAGCGGGTGGGGGTCTGAGGTTCAGCGGCGGATCGAAGGGTCGGGGCTTGCTGTGAAGCGGCGGCGGGGTCTTGAGAGGGAGTCGGCGTCGAGCGAAGAGGATGACGACCGACGAGGACCCGAGAGCAGCGGGGTCGCTCGCTGATCGGAGCGGAGGGGAAGGGAGACGCGGGGAGTCGGGGATGACTCGACTGCAGCGTCGATCGGAGTACAGCGGCCGCGGACGGGTCGGGGCTGACTCGGCGGCGGGTCGGCGGCGGTTCACGGCTGAGGGGGAGATGGTCCTGGAGTTGGCGACTACGGCTAGGGTTTGGTCTGGCACGCACTTCCATGAGGGTGGCTTTATACCGCTACAGTAGATCCGGCGGCCTAGGGTTTTCCCCGTGCGGGTTTGGGTTCTCATCGGTTCGGGTCGGACCCGCTGTGGTTGGTTTGATCCGGGTTGGTTCGAGCTTGGTTTGGTTCAAAAAACCAATAGCTTTTGGTCCTCGATACGTTGCTCCGGTGTCCAATAAATTCACCGAAAAATGCCATGCGTCCGGTTCTCCATTATACACAATAAATTTTTACTTCCAGAATATTTTAACCCCATTAAGCCACACTTAAAATTATTTAACCCCAAATCACCTTAGCTATAAATTCCAGAAAATACCAAAAATACGGAAAATTATATAAATTTTATTCCTGAAATTTAGGGTGTTTACAATCTTCTCTCCTTAAAAGGATTACGTCCTCGCAATCAAAGAATAAGCTACTAAAGAAGGGTTATGGAAATACAAGGTGGCCTAGTTTACAACTGCCTCCTCGAACAAGTGGGGGTATCGCTGGCGCATACTATCTTCTCGTTCCCAAGTCGATTCGCCTGGTGAATGATACTTCCAAGCTACTCGAACCAGTCTGATCGTCTGTCCCCGCAATGTCTTCTCACTGACGTCGAGGATGCCAACTGGTTGCTCTTCATACCTCAAGCTCGGGCCTACCGCGATCTCTGAATGATCGACTACGTGACTTGGGTCGGTCACGTACCTTCGCAGCTACGAGACGTGGAATACGTCGTGCACTTCCTCTAAGGATGGAGGTAATGCAAGACGATAAGCCACCTCACCAATGCGCTCGAGGATGTCAAATGGCCCAATATACCTTGGGCTCAGCTTGCCTCTGCTCCCGAATCTGATAGTACCACGAGTGGGCGAAATCCTCAAGAACACATGATCTCCTTCCTTGAACTCTAGGGGACGCCTGTGTGTATCTGCCCAATGCTTCTGTCTGTCCTGAGCTGCTCGTAGATGATTCTGTATCTGCTTTACTTTCTCCACTGTCTGCGTTACCAATTCTGGACCCAGTATTTGACGTTCACCAACGTCACTCCAACACACAGGTGATCTGCACTTCCGTCCGTATAAAGCTTCAAATGGCGCCATCTGAATGCTGGCCTGATAACTGTTATTGTAGGAGAACTCTACTAAGTGCAAATGATCTTCCCAAGATCCTCCAAAATCTAGCATACATGATCGCAACATGTCCTCCAAGATCTGAATGGTGCGCTCCGATTGTCCATCTGTCTGCGGGTGGTATGCCGTGCTGAATTTGAGTCTGGTGCCTAGACTCTCTTGCATGCTTCTCCAGAAATGAGATGTAAATCTCGAATCTCGATCCGATACAATACTAACAGGTACTCCATGTAATTTGACGATTTGTCGCATATACGTGTCAGCTAGTACCTCTGTGGACTGTCCAACTCTAAATGGCAAGAAGTGTGCCGATTTAGTGAGTCGATCCACTATCACCCATACTGCGTCTCTTCCGCTGGGGCTTCTCGGAAATCCTGTGACAAAATCCATCGTGATGTGCTCCCACTTCCATTCCGGTATCGGAAGCGGCTGTAACATACCTGCAGTTCTCTGATGTTCGGCCTTCACTTGCTGACATACTAAGCATTTGGCCACAAATCTTGCGATCTCTCTCTTCATTCCATGCCACCAGTAATACTGTCTCAAGTCCCGATACATCTTGGTTCCTCCTGGGTGAACAGAGTACATAGAGCTATGTGCTTCAGTCATTAACTCCTGTCTCAATTCTCCATTTGGAACATACAAGCGGTGTCCAAATCTCAATGTCCCGTCTTCATGGATGCGTAGTCCTGTCTGAATGCCGGCTTCTGTCCTTTTCTTGAGTCTTCGGAATCTAGCATCGGTGGGCAATGCTTCTTTAATCTTCTCCACGAGGGATGACTGAATCTCAAGATTAGCCATCAATCCATTCTGTCCCGGTACGATAACCTCTATCTGTAGCTCCTGTAAATCTCTCAATAACTCGGGCTGCATCGTCAAGAAATACGCCGTAGGCTTCCTGCTGAGTGCATCTGCAACAACATTCGCCTTTCCCGGGTGATACTGCAGATCTATGTCAAAATCTACCATCAGTTCCAGCCAACGTCTCTGTCTCATGTTAAGCTCCTTCTGAGTATACACATACTTCAGGCTCTTGTGGTCAGTAAAGATTTCTACCCTCTCTCCATAAAGGTAGTGCCTCCATATCTTCAATGCAAATATCACTGCTGCTAGCTCCAGATCATGCGTGGGGTAGTTCTTCTCGTGGTCCTTCAACTGTCTCGACGCATAAGCAATGACCTTGCCATGTTGCATCAAAACACATCCTAGTCCACTGCCTGATGCATCACTGTAAACAACAAAACCTCCTGACCCTGTAGGAAGAGTCAAGACAGGTGCTGTTGTTAATCTTCTCTTTAGTTCTTCAAAAGCCTTCTGGCAGTCTTCTGTCCATACAAACTCCTGATCCTTCCGTGTCAGCTTCGTCATTGGTTCTGCAATCCTTGAGAAATTTTCTACGAACCTTCGGTAATATCCCGCAAGTCCGAGAAAACTTCTTACCTCTGCAACTGATGTAGGTGTAGGCCATGTCTCAATTGCTGCAACCTTCTCTGGATCCACTGAAAGTCCTTCTCCTGATATGATGTGTCCCAAGAAAGGCACTCTGTCCATACAGAACTCACACTTACTGAGCTTGGCATATAACTTCTCCTGTCTCAAGGTCTCTAACACGATTCTAAGATGCTCCTCGTGCTCTTCAGGGCTCTTGGAATATATGAGAATGTCATCAATGAACACCACTACGAATTTATCCAAGAACTGATGAAAGACCCTGTTCATTAAGCTCATAAACACTGCTGGCGCGTTGGTTAAACCAAACGGCATCACCAAGAACTCGTAATGCCCATACTTCGTCCTGAAAGCTGTCTTCGGGATGTCCTCCTTTCTCACCTTGATCTGATGATAGCCGGATCTAAGGTCAATCTTCGAGAATACCCTTGCACCACTCAATTGATCGAATAGATCATCAATGCGTGGTAAGGGATACCTGTTCTTGATGGTTACAGCATTTAGTGCCCTATAATCAATGCACAACCGTACTGTTCCATCCTTCTTCGGCACAAATAAGATGGGTGCTCCCCAAGGTGAAACACTGGGGCGAATAAAACCCTTCTCCAACAGATCATCTACCTGTTCCTTCAACTCCACTAACTCCTTAGGTGCTAGCCGATAAACTGATGAAGTGATTGGCTCTGCTCCTGGAGTTAAGTCTATTGTGAATTCTATTTCCCGATCAGGCGGTAAACCTGGAAGGTCATCAGGAAATACATCCACAAATTCTGATATGACTCTTGGGTATCCTGTCTCCTCTTCTACAGATAATACCCTAAGAGTAGGCTGAACTCCTTGCTCTACTGCTCCTCGGAGAAACTCAAATTCTGGATGTCCTGGCGGTCTAAATATAACCCGCCCAAGTCGGCAATCAAGAGTCGCATGGTACTGACTTAACCAGTCCATACCAAGTACGACGTCATAATCCGGCATAGAAAAGATCAAAAATTGAGCTCGCATCTCTCGGCCACAAACTACTACAGAACATGATCTACAGACGTCACTAACCGGAATAATACCGCCTCCCGTAAGAATTCTCTTCATCTTCGGAAGGGGTGCGGTAGCTACTCTATAGATGGCTACAAAGCTAGCTGCTATAAATGAATGCGATGCTCCGGTATCAAATAAAACTACAGCTGGTAATGAAGCTACTAAAATAGTACCTGCGATGACCTCGCCTGCTGTAGCCTCCTCCTCAACAGCTAATGGAAATGTCTGTCCCCGTCCCTGAGCTGGACCTCTCTGCTGCTGCTGCTGCTGATGAAATAGGGCTGCCTGTGGTGCCAGGGGTGGTCTCTGCTGGTTCCCTCCGGGGGCTGGTGGTCTGACCCTACCAACTCCTGTCTGTTGGGCTCCTGCTGCTGGATAAGCTGGTCGTGGTGCAGGCAATGCTAGTCTGGGTGCTCCGTCTCTGCGTTCAGTACAGTCCCTGGAAAAGTGTTGGCTGGATCCGCAGCTCAAACATAGTCCCAACTTACGCCTGCATTCCTTCTCAATGTGTCCTACCTTGCCGCAGTGGTGACAAGTAGGAAGAGGTCTGTCTCTATGTGCTGCTCTATCTGGCATACCCCTCTGGGTTCGCTTTGCCGAATCCCCATGTGCTGGCCTGGATGGTGCTGATGTGATAGGCCTCTTCAGGTTAGTCTCCCTTCTAGCGACGCGCTCCAAGCGTCGGGCTGCTGCAAGGACATCGGTATAAGAGGTAGGTGCTACCGATCCAATCACTCTCTGAAGCTCGAACTTCAAGCCGTCAAAGAACTTCTCTGCTTTTTCTTCCTCCGTCGAAATCAATGTCGGGGCAAAGCGGCTCAGGCGAATAAATTCCGCATTATATTCCTCCACTGACATGCTGCCTTGGATAAGGCGGTTGAACCTGTCTCTGAGCTCTGACCGTGCGACTGCCGGGATGTACATCTCTTGGAAGAGTCTAGAGAACTCTTCCCACGTGACTCTGTCCTGTCCAAGTCTCCTCTCTTCTGCTAACCACCAGTGGTGCGCATTATCAGTTAACTGCATTCTAACTGCAGTCATCCACTTCTCTCTCGGAAGTTCAGCGGCTTCCAACTGATGCTGAATATTGGTGAGCCACTCATGAACTTCCGTTGGCCCTTCCTTACCAGAAAATGTGCGAGGTTTGAGGTGACGGAAATCAGTGATAGATCCCGTCGCTGTTCGCCTCGTTGGGGGATTTGCCTGCTCCAATGCGGATACCAGGCTGGTTCTCAGATACTCGGCCTCCTGCCGATGGGCCTCCTGCTGAATCTGTTGCTGTGCTTGCATCATAGCATACATCATCTGGAACATTTGTTGCCCGTCCATGGCTTGTCCTGACGGGAATACTGGCATCTGGGGAGTGAACTGAGGTGGTGGTGGAATGTCATCCCTCCGGAACCTTAGGTTGGGCTGTCCGGTTTGATCACTCTGCGATGCTTGTCCACCATCCCCTGGTGTCACTTCGTCTCCATAAGTAACCACAGCGTCGTGTGGTGTCTCCAAAGGAATATCATCTCTGTTCCCGGAATCCATTGCTCTGCAATTAAAAGATAAACTATGAGAACGCTCAGAGGAATCAATACAGGATGCAGTTCAAGTAACAAATTTCGAGTTCGATATAGAGTTCAATAAATGGTTAAATGATGGATGAGATCCTATAATTTATACTATCCTTAGGGCAGGCTGGTCCGGTCCCTAAGTTAAAACCGAACTATTTAGTCGTAGACCTGTATGGGCCACCACAAAAACCATGTCACGCCCCAGTCCCAAAATACCGTGGGACCAGACGCGTGTCAACGGCCAGCAGTACGCACCGATGGACCAACTCACTATAAAGGATCCATCAGGGCATACTTAAGCAGTAAAACAAGTCTACGACAATCATGGTACAACTAATCTCATCCACACAAGACATAAACATGATCCACAGAATAAATAAGGAATGTAAATCATCATCCAGTCTCACATAGTACTTCGGGGAACAACCCGATAAATATCTAGTACAATGGTTCAACAGACCAGAAAGTAAAAGACTGAAATAAATAAATGAAAGCTGAGCATGAACATGGATGCTCAAGAGAAGTCTTCAGCTAAGACCTCGTCCTCGGATGGTGGTACAGTTCCTGGATCAGCTCCTGCTCCGGTCCCGTAAACCTCGGGATAAACCACGTCTGTAAAATCTGGGGAACAAAATCCGGATCCAGGTCCTCAGGGGACATAGCAAGGTACAAGAAAAACTCATGCCAAATAAATACAGATAAGCAGTGCAGCAAATAAATAACTGAATGAACAATGGGTAAATATGTAACCATCTAAGTGTAAATGCAAGTGAGAGCATCACTAGTCTCAGGCTGAGCCACTACAAGCTCTGTGTCGGGGAGCCGGTAGCGGTAATAACCGGTAGTGGGTCAGGCTCTGCTACGAGAGCCTACGACCTCTCAATAATAGAAGATATACATAAATACAGCCTGTAGCCTGTGTGTCTCTCCCCACCCAATGTAACCACGCGTATCATGACCACAACGTCTCATGCCCATGTCAAGCGCGATCATAGCTAAATGCAACCAGTCATAAAGTATCTAATAGTATAATGTCCATGTCCTGTATCCTATACAGAATCACCACGAATATCTCGGGAAAATCCTGTCTCATGAATAGTGTCAAGTGTCCTGGGTCATATGGTACTTGATAAGACAAGTACGAGAATATAAAGTGTCACGGATATCCATCTCTAAATGACCGTACCCAACACTGCGTACAGTGTCGGCACCCGACTGATAATCGGACGCTAAGTACGTCACACGGTCCTAGGTTGAGCATGCACAGCAATATATATAAAGCAAGGAAAATAGATAACTAAACTGCAGTGTTTGGCAAGGTACACTTGCCTGATGTTCGGATATCGACAACTGTCGTCCTGGTATCTGTGGATCCGGTAGGGACTACTCCAAAAGCTGTAATAAATATCACCAACAGTCTCAGAAGATATCAAATAGCTGGAAATGCCTGTCCTTACGTCCAATTTGGACACAGGGGCAAAAAGGTCATTTTCGGGCCAAAGCGGGTTCCACCTGTGGGCCACTTTGCACCGAAAAGCGTGTCAGGGTCAAAGGTCTCCAAATTCTACAAACTCAGTGTCTACAAGTCAGGAACGATGATACGAACCCAACGGAACTTCCAGAATTGGATTCCGATGAGCCGATCTCAAAATCACCCGTCAAGTGGAGCCTGTGGGGCCCACGATACGTGATTTTGTCAACGTTCTCAGAATCGAACAAAACTTGGCTCACAGGACCAGCGTATTACTACGGATCCGATGGCGCAAGTTTCGTCTCGATCTGACGTGTGTACACGAAGTTACAGCGTGTTTCAGAATCGGCGGATACGGGGTGTCGTCGGCGGATACGCGTTGATTCCGGGGTGCACGCACCTCCGAATCGACTTCTGCGAAATCCTACACGACCGTATCAACGTCGCGCACAGTTTGGTAAAGACCACGTGCGACCAAGTCGTCCCGATTGGCGGGGCGGACTCAGTTCCGAGGTGAAACAGGGCGTTGTTTTTTTTCTGTTTTGGATCGCGGTGTACGACCACTACAAGACGCGATGCACCGAGCGAATTGCACGGGCACCGAGAGGGGTATACAGTCTACGCATAGCAATCGACGGAATCGAAATCGGAGTGGCGATGAGGAAGAAATTGGTACCTGAACGGGGCTCCGTGGATTCTGTTTTCCAAGTGTCCGAGAGTCCAATCTTGTCCTGGTCGTGTCCTCGCGCGCTGCTGCTCGCGTCTCGTGTCTGCGGAGACGCTGTGAGGCGGAGGAGTCGCACTCGGGGTCGCGGCGGAGGGGTGAGGCCGCGCTCGGGGTTGCTGTGCGACTCGGCGGCGGGGTGAAGCCGCGCTCGGGTCGCTGTGCTCGCGGCGGAGGTCGACGAGCGGTGGGGGTCTGCGGTGGTCGACGAGCGGGTGGGGGTCTGAGGTGGTCGACGAGCGGGTGGGGGTCTGAGGTTCAGCGGCGGATCGAAGGGTCGGGGCTTGCTGTGAAGTGGCGGTGGGGTCTTGAGAGGGAGTCGGCGTCGAGCGAAGAGGATGACGACCGACGAGGACCCGAGAGCAGCGGGGTCGCTCGCTGATCGGAGCGGAGGGGAAGGGAGACGCGGGGAGTCGGGGATGACTCGACTGCAGCGTCGATCGGAGTACAGCGGCCGCGGACGGGTCGGGGCTGACTCGGCGGCGGGTCGGCGGCGGTTCACGGCTGAGGGGGAGATGGTCCTGGAGTTGGCGACTACGGCTAGGGTTTGGTCTGGCACGCACTTCCATGAGGGTGGCTTTATACCGCTACAGTAGATCCGGCGGCCTAGGGTTTTCCCCGTGCGGGTTTGGGTTCTCATCGGTTCGGGTCGGACCCGCTGTGGTTGGTTTGATCCGGGTTGGTTCGAGCTTGGTTTGGTTCAAAAAACCAATAGCTTTTGGTCCTCGATACGTTGCTCCGGTGTCCAATAAATTCACCGAAAAATGCCATGCGTCCGGTTCTCCATTATACACAATAAATTTTTACTTCCAGAATATTTTAACCCCATTAAGCCACACTTAAAATTATTTAACCCCAAATCACCTTAGCTATAAATTCCAGAAAATATCGAAAATACGGAAAATTATATAAATTTTATTCCTGAAATTTAGGGTGTTTACAGCTACTCCAAGGGTATGTGCGTCCTCCAAAGTCATCGCGTAAGCTTGTCTGCGTCCTTGAGGTGGTGCCCTCTGCTGTTGCTGGGCTTGCTGGAAGAGTGCTCTTTGAGGTGCTGGTGGAGCTTGCTGGTTCGCCCTTGGTGCTCCTTCTCCACGTTGGGTGCAATCCCTTACCGAATGCCGACGGGATCCGCATGCTAAACACAATCCTAATCTGCGTCGGCATTCCTTGGCGAGATGGCCTGCTTTGCTACAGTAGTGACAAGTAGAAAGGACTATCACTTGTGGTGTAGATGCTTTCTGCTGTTGGTGCAGTCTCTTTGCAGCTTCTTCTTGTGGTGCTCTGGATGTTGCTGATGGGGAAGGCCGCTTCAGACTGGTTCCTCTCCTGGTGATGCGCTCCATGCGTCGAGCCGCAGCAAGGACGTTCGAGTATGATGTTGGTGCGACGGACCCAATCAGTTTCTGTAGCTCAAAGTTTAATCCGTCGAAGAACTTCTCCGCCTTCTCTTCTTCTGTCGGATCAATGTTGGGGCGAAGCGGCTTAGACGAATGAACTCAGCGTTGTACTCTTCCACCGTCATAGTATCCTGAGTGAGGCGATTAAACTTATCTCGAAGTTCTGATCGAGCGATGGCTGAAATGTACATCTCCTGGAAGAGTCTGGAGAACTCCTCCCAAGTAACTCGGTCTGGTCCGAGCCGTGTCTCCTCGGATAGCCACCAGTGATGAGCATTGTCCGTCAATTGCATTCTGACGGCGGTTATCCAACGTTCCCGGAGAAGCTCAGCTGCTTCTCGTTGATACCAAATGTTGGTGAGCCATTCATGAACTTCTGTGGGCTCTTCCTTGCCTGAGAAGGTACGGGGCTTCAGTTGGCGGAAGTCAGTGATAGAGCCCGTCGATGGCCGTTGAGCTGGCAGGTTGGCCTGCTCCAGTGCAGTTACTATGCTGCTCCTCAAGTAATTAGCCTCGCGACGCTGAGTCTCGTGTTGGACTTGTTGCTGGGCTTGCATCATCGCATAGATCAGTTGGAATATCTGTTGTCCGTCAATCGGCTGTCCTTGTGGGAGTACGGGCATTGGTGGAATGAACTGCGGCGGAGGTGAGATGTCATCGCGCCGGAATCGGGAGGTAGGTTGACCTGCCTGCTGGCTCTGTTGAGTTGATGGAACTCCACCGACTGGTGTCACTTCATCGTCGTAGGTGACACCTGTAGCTTGTGGTGTTCCTGCGGGAGTCTCGTCGCACGCTTGTGAATCCATTGCCCTGCATCCAAAATAATCTATAAGAAGCGTACCAAAGAATCAAGGCAGGATGCAAGTAAATTAATTTTGAAGTCAATATAGAGATCAAGAACGATTCAAGCAAGTGGATGAGATCCTAAAAACTTATCATATTCTTACTGCAGGCCTGTTCGGTCCCTAAGTTAAAACCGAACAATTTAGTCGTTGACCTGCATGGGCCACCACAAAAACCATGTCATGCCCCAGTCCCAAAATATCGAGGGACTGGACACGTGGCAATGGCCAGCAGCACGCACCGATGGACAACCCAATTTAATGGATCCATCAGGGCATGCTTAAGCTGTAGTCTAACAGTAAATAGATCAATTGATACAAGTTCCAGGTTATTCTAATCTCATCCACAGAATATAAACACAGATCAAAGCCAGAATAATGCAATTAAATATAAACTAGCATCTCAACAAGAGTATCTCGGGAAATAATTCGAGAATAAGTCTGTTATATTAAAGGGAATAGACATGAATTTAAGTAACTGGAAATAGAAATAACTGAGTATGTAAAGCCAATAGTCAGGAGAAGTCTTCGGGCACGATCTCGTCCTCGGTTCCTGGTTCTGCTCCGAGAAGTGCTCCTGTTCCGTACACCTCGGGGTAGATCTCGTCTGCTAAACCTGGGGACATAGTCCATTCCAGGTCCTCAGGGGACATAACAAGGTACAGATAATACAAGCCAAAATAAATACAGTACAGCAATAAATAAAACAATAGGGTAAACTATATAACCAGCTAAGTGATATGCAAGTGAGAGTTTTAGTCATACTCAGGCTAAGACTACTACAGGATCAGTGTCGGAGAAACCCATAGCAGTATTTTCTCGAAGGGCCAGAACTTGTGCCAAAGCTCTGTATCAGAGACTAAGACACCTCCAGATAACATTATTTATATTATAATCAGCCTTGATATGGTAATACTCTCCCCACCCCATGTAATCTCACGTCACAGTTCCATAATATCTCAGGTACAAGTCACGCAAGATCAACTAATGCAATAAGTCAGAATAGGTTCTAAGCAAGTAAACTGTAATGTCATGAATATGTATCCTATACGAAATCACCATGAATGTCTCAGGAAGATTCCATCACATGAATAGTGTCAGGTGTCCTGGGTATAATGTACTTGATAATGCAAGTATGAAAATGTAAAGGGTCACAAATGTCCATCTCTAGATGACGTTGCCCAACTCTGCGTATGGGGTTGGCAACGACTATTGATCAGATGCTAAGCAAGTCACATGACCCTAGGTTAAGCATGTACAAGATATAAATAAATCAAGGAATTATATAACAAGAACTGCAATGTTGGCAAGGTACACTTGCCTGGTATTTTGGCTCCAATTGTAACTCTGGCAGCAGTGGGATTTGCAGGCAGTACTCCGGTTGCTAAAATAAATATCACCGTTAGATTCAGAAAATATTAATCAGCTAGAAACGCCTGTCCTTGAGTCTAATTTGGAGACAAGGGCAAAAATGGCAATTTCGGGTCAAAACGGGGTCCACATGTGGGCCCGCTTTGCACCAAAAAATATGTCAGGGACAAAGGTCTCCAAATTCGCCAAACCTAGTGTCAACAGGTCAGGAACGATGATACGAACCCAACGAAACTTCCAGAATTGGATTCGATGACCCGGTCACAAAATCGCCCGTCAAGTGGAGCCTGTGGAGCCCACGACAAGCAATTTTGTCAACGTTCTCAGAATCGAACCAAACTTGGGTTACAGGACCAGCGTATTGCTACGAGTCCGATGGCGCAAGTTTCGTTTCGATCCGACGTGTGTACACAAAGTTAGGACGCGTTCCAGAAAGGGCAGATACGGGACGGTGTCCGCGGATACGCGTTGATTTCGGTGTGCACGCACACCCGAATCGACTTCTGCGAAATCCCACACGTCCGTATCAACGACGCACACGTATCTATGAAGATCGCACACGACCAAGTCGTCCCGTTTGGCGGGACGTACCCAGTTCCGGGGTAAATCAGGGCATTATTTTTCCTGTTTTTGGATCGCGGTTCGCGATCGCCACAGGACGCGATGCCCCGAGCGGGTTGTACGGGCACCGAGGGGGTCATGCAGGCTACGCAACACAACTGACAGAATCAAAAACAGAGCTACGAGGAGAAAGATACAGGTACCTGAATGGGGCTCGAAAAGCCGAAACTCTGTGTCCGACACGTGTCTAGGATTAGGGTTTTGGGTGTGCTGCCGGAGCTGAGGCGCTGAGGCCGAAGGCGGGCCGAAGGGGCGGCGCAGGTGGCGCTCCGGAGCGGGCGGGGGACGGGCGGAGCCGGCCGGAGGCGCTGCGGCGCTGGGCGCGGGAGGCCGGGCTCGAGGTCGGGTGTTGGGCCGCTGCGGGCGGGGTAGAAGGGGAAGGAAGGAGGAGGAAGGAGAGGGGGCTGGGGGCGCTGGCGGCACGGCGGCGCAGGTAAGGCGGGGCACGGCGGGTGGCGGCCGGAGTCGGGGCGGCGCGCAGCGGGTTAGGGATGGCCGGAGGAAGGAGGAAGGGGGAATATTAAATAGGCGGAGGAGCGAGGGGGTAGGCCAGGCTAGGCGGCGGCGGAGGCGGAGATGGGCCGAGGTGTGCGGGGGCGCGTGGCCGCGGGCGGGGCGGCGGAGGAAGCGGGCAGCGCCGGGAGACGCGGGCGGCGCGGGGGAGGGATCGACCGGGTCACAGGCGAGGGTTCTCCGAGTCGGGCGGGTCGGGTTCAGTCGGGCGGACCCGACCCGACCCGATAGCCCACGGGCTGGGCTAGGGTGGTTTGGGCTTGGGTTGGGCTAGGGTTTAGGGCTTTGTTTTCTTAAATAATAAAATAATAATAATAAAAATAGTTTAGAAGTGATTAAAAATAGGTCTGGGGTCCAATAAATTCCCAGAAAATTACCCTAAGTCCAGTTTTTCATTTTACACCCAAAAATATTATTTTCATAATATTTTAATATTATTTATTATCAATTAAAAATCATTTAATAATTAAAACCCTGAATTTAATTACAGAAAATTCCCAGAAAATTCCAGAAAATTGTAAAAATTCCAAATTTAAAAATTCTTGAAAAATCAGGTGGTTTACACCCGTACACCTTGGGATAGTTCTCCTCTGCTAAACCTGGGGACATAATCCGGATCCAGGTCCTCAGGGGACATAACAAGGTATAAGAATAACTCAAGCCAAATAAATGCAGTATATATAAAATGTATCAATAGGGCAGACTAAGTAACCAATTAAGTTATATGCAAATGAGAGCATTAATCATACTCAGGCTGAAACTACCATAGGCTCGGTGTCGGAGAAACCCATAGCAGCTTTTATCTCGAAGGGCCAGAACTTGTGCCAAAGCTCTGTTTAGAGTCTAAGGCACCTCCAGAAAACTACATATATATATAATATAATCAGCCTTTAATATGGTAATACTCTCCCCACCCAATGTAATCACACGTCTCATGTCTATGACACGCAAGATTATAACCTCTAACTAACGCAGTGAGTCATAATGATAGCTATGCATATGTAATATCTATGTCACGAATCCTATAACCTATACAGAATCACCATGAATATCTCAGGAAGGTTCTGTCTCATGAACAGTTGTCACGCCCCAGTCCCAAAATACCGAGGGACTAGATACGTGGCAATGGCCAGCAGCACACACTGATGGGCAAATTCAATTTAATAGACTCATCAGGGTGTACTTAAGATATAAAATAACAGTAAGGGTCTATGATACTAATCTCATCCACTGAAGATAAATACAATCAATATCAGATTCATCAAGATAAAGTAATAATCAACAAGTCTCAATAAATATCTCGGGGAAAAACCCGATAAAGAGTTTGATACAACAGTTCAATAGACAGGAAACAACAAAAATAACTGAGTATAGATAAAGCAGATACTCAGAAGAAATCCTCGGCGATCACCTCGTCCTATGGTACTGGTACTGCTCAAATGTTTGCTCTTGTCCCGTACACCTCGGTGTAGATCTCCTCTGCTAAACTTGGGGACATAATCTGGATCTAGGTCCTCAGGGGACATAGCAAGGTACAAGAATAACTCAAGCCAAATAAGTGCAGTACAATAATAAATGAATCAATAGGGTAAACTATGTAACCAGCTATGTGATATGCAAGTGAGAGCATTAATCATACTCAGGCTGAGACTAATATAGGCTCTGTGTTGGGGAAACCCATAGCAATATTTTCTCGAAGGGCCAGTACATGTACAAAAGCTCTGTGTCAGATTCTAAGGCACCTCCAGAATAACTATATATATAATATAATCAGCCTTTAATATGGTAAGACTCTCCCCACCCAATGTAATCACACGTCCATGTCCACGACGTCTCATGTCCATAACATGCAATATCATGACCTCTAACTGATGCAGCGAGTCATAATGATAGCTAAGCATATGTAATATCTATGTCACGAATCCTGTAGCCTATACAGAATCACCATGAATAACTCAGAAGATTCTATCTCATGAATAGTATCAAGTGTCCTATGGTATGACATACTTGATAATGCAAGCACGAAGATATATATAGGGTCGCGATATCAATCTCTAGTGACGTTACACGACTCCGCGTACGGCGTCGACACCTGAATATTATTCGGACGCTAAGCAATATCACACGGTCCTAGGTTGAACATTTATATCATATAAATAAATCAAGGGAATAATAGAAAATAAGTGCTGCAAGTATGGCAAGGTACACTTGTCTGGAGTTTGAATACCAATAGTCGCTCCGGTATCAGCGGGATCTTCAAGTATTCCTCCGAATGCTGAAATAGAATTACCATCATGCTCAGAAGATATAAAATATCTAGGATTGCCTGTCCATAAGTCCAATTTGGACACAGGGACAAAATTGACAGTTTTTGGTCAAAGTGGGGTCCACATGTGGCCCACTTCGCACCGAAAAATGTGCCACAGACAAAGTTTTCCAAATTCGTCAAACTTAGTGTCTACAAGTCCAGAACGACGATACGAACCCAACGATATATCCAGAAATGGATTTCGATGAGCCGATTATAAAATCGCTCGTCAAGTAGAGCCGTGGGGCCCACGATACGAGATTTTGTCAACGTTCTCAGAATCGAACCAAACTTGGATCACAGGACCAGCGTATTGTTACGAGTCCAATGGCGCAAGTTTCATTTCAAAACGACGAGCGTACGCGAAGTTACAATGAGTTTCAGAATAAAGTCGATACGGGACGTTGTCGACGGATACGCGTTGATTCCGGTGTGCACGCACATCCAAATCAACTTTCGTAAAATTCCACATGTTCGTATTGATAGTGCACACCTTTTGGTAAAGTTCGCACACGACCAAGTCGCCTCGTTTAGCGGAGCACACCCAGTTCCAGAAAAAATCAGGGTTTTAAAATAACCAAGTTTTTGGTCATTTTTACCCTAAAATAAAATACAATCTACAACACGATAAATTAAACTAATACCGGATTTTAAAACTAGGTTATACGATCAAAATTACTTTTCAAGTAAATTTTGAAAATATTTAGCAGGTTGGTCGCAAATCGGTCGTGAACTGGGGAGTTCGGAACAAATTCTAAATTTTCAGAAATTGGAAAGTTTTTCCTGATTTTGCGTCGCAGTTTGCGATCGACACAGGACGGGATATCCCGAACTAATTATACGGGTTTCGAGAGGGTCACGCGGTCTACGCGCACGATTCGATGGAATAGAAAATAGATCAATATAATGGGTGATACGCACGCGGGAAGGCGGGTACCTTGATGTGGTTTTCGACAGGACGACACAGCGGCGGCTGCGGGGTGGCAGAGCTCGGTTGGCGGCGTGGGTGCTGTGGTGGTTGTGGCTGCTGGTCATCTCGGTGTCGTCGTCGAGGGGATCACCGGAGTGACGGGGTCGCAGTGTTGGTCATCGCCGGAGGAGAGCTCGGTGGCGGTGGTGTTGGGTGAAGGGGGTGGCCGGGGTCGAGGGTTTAAATAGGAGGCCGGGGAGGAGAAGGGGCGGCGGTTGTAGGAGGTAGAGCGGTGCGGGGAGGCGAGGTGGCCGGAAGTCGGTTCGACGCGGCGGGGAGGGGAGCCGGAGCGGTAGGGAAACAACTCAGAGGGAGGCTGGGAGACGGGTTTCAGTTAGTTACTGTAGCAGGGTAGGCGGGTCGGGTTCGGGTCGGGTTCTGGGTATGGATCCGACCCGACCCGCTAGGATTTGGGTTGGGTTAATTTAATAGTAAACCGGGTTGGTTCGGTTCGGTTCAGGTTGGTTTGTTGTGATTTAATTAAAAACTTAGTTTTTAGGTCTTTAAAAATAGTTTTTGGGTCCAATAAATTCCAGAAAAATTACACTATGTCTAATTCTTTATTTTACACCAAAAAATATTATTTTCATAATATTTTAATATTTAATAAAATCCCAAAATTAATTTAATACCAAGAAATATTGATTTTAATTAGTTAAAAATTACAAAAAAAATTCAAAAATTCATTTTTAAATTCTGAAATAATTTGGGTGTTTACAACAGTGTCAAGTGTCATACAGTATAACATACTTGATAATGCAAGCATGAAGATATATAGGATCGCGATATCAATTCTCTATGTGACGTTACA
The DNA here is from genome assembly GCA_036927795.1 of Iris macrosiphon. Taxonomy (NCBI): domain Eukaryota; kingdom Viridiplantae; phylum Streptophyta; class Magnoliopsida; order Asparagales; family Iridaceae; genus Iris; species Iris macrosiphon. The sequence continues at coordinate 191,614,385 of JAYESA010000002.1, read as the reverse complement.
CAACTCCGTGTACGGCGTTGACACGCGAATCTTGTTCGGACGTTAAGTAATATCACACGGTCCTGGGTTGAACAGATACATCATACAAATAAATCAAGGGAATAATATGTAGCAAGTACTGCAAGATTGGCAAGGTACACTTGCTTGGTGCTTAGATTCTAACAGTTGCTCTGGTATCAGCGGGATCTTCAAGTATTCCTCTGGTTGCTGAAATAAACATTACCATCATATTCAGAAGATATAAAATAGCTAGAATTGCCTGTCCATAAGTCCAATTTGGACACAGGGGCAAAATTGATAGTTTATGGTCAAAGCGGGGTCCACATGTGCCCACTTTGCACCGAGAAACTTGCTAGAGACAAAGTTCTCCAAATACGTCAAACTTAGTGTCTACAAATCTAGAACGACGATACGTACCCAACGGAATATCCAGAACTGGATTCCGATAAGCCGATCACAAAATCGCCCGTCAAGTGGAGCCGTGGGACCCGCGATACGGGATTTTATCAACGTTCTCAGAATCGAACCAAACTTGGGTCACAGGACCAGCGTATTGCTATGAGTCTGATGGCGCAAATTTTGTTGCGAAACGACGAGCACACAGGAAGTTACAACGAATTTCAGAACATGGCCGATACGGTGTGTTGTCGACGGATACACGTTGATTCCGGTGTACACGTACATCCAAATCAACTTCCGTAAAATCTCACACGTCCGTATTGACAGTGCGCACCTTTCTGTGTAATTTCCACATGACCAAGTCACCTTGTTTAGCGGGGCGCACCCAGTTTCAAGAAAATTAGGGTTTTAAAATAACCAAGTTTTTGGTCATTTTTACCCGCGAATTAATTACAATCTACAGCTCAATAAAATAAACTAAAAATAGAGTTTAAAACTTGGTTATATGGTCTAAATTATTGTTCAAGCAAATTTTAGAATTAATTAACAGGTTGCACGCAAAACGGTCGTGAACTTGTGAGTTCGGGATAAATTCTAAATTTTCAGAAAATTGGGATTATTTTTCTGATTTTGCGTCGCAGTTCGCAATCGACACAGGACACGCTACCCCTGGCTAATGGCTCAGGGTTCGAGAGGGTCACGCAGGAAATTGGTTGCAACAGTCTGTTCAAAAAATGATGTGGTGAGGTGAAAGCAGGACTCACCGGAACAGGACGTCGGAATCGACTCTGATTCGCGTATACGCGGGGAGGTGCGGCGGTGCTCGGCCGGCGGCAGCGGCGTTGTGCGAAAGCTGTGCTCGTCTGGAGTCGACATCATCATCGTCGAGGGCACGGCGGAGGGGATCTCGGGATGGCTGGGGCTGTCGAGGTCGGAGGGGATACGTGGCGGTGGTAAAGTGGTGGTGGCAGCGACTGCGGAGGGTTTTATAGGAGGAGCGGGGAGGGGATCCGTCGGCCGATGGGGAGGAGAAGAGGTAGAGGCGCCGGTGCAGGCGGGAGGTAGAGCGACAGAGGTGGCGGTTACGAGCAGCGCGGAGGTGAAACAGCCGCAGGGAACGATTGGGGAGAAAGTCGGAGCGGCGGCTGGAAATTTTTAACGGTTTACTGTAGCAAATTGGGTATCGGGTCGGGTTTTGGGTATGGATCCGACCCGACCAGACCCGCTAGAGTTTGGGTCCAATTTGGTCTGGTTGGTTTAATTAATTTAAACCAGTTGGTTCGGTTCGGTTCAAGTAGGTTAAATCCAGTTTGTTTTGGTTTATTTAAAATTATTGTTTTGGGCCATTTAAAAATAGTTTCTGGGCCCAATAAATTCCAAAAAAATTATAGTATGTCTAATTATTTATTTTACACTCAAAAATATTATTTTCATAATATTTTAATATTTAATAAAATCAAAATTTTTTATTTAATACCAGAAAATATTTATTTTAATTAGTTAAAAATCACATAAAATTTTCGAAAATTTATTTTTAATTTCTGAAAAATCCGGGTGTTTACACTTCAAGACTCCGCTCGCGCGACGTCTACTGCACGATCACCTACATTGCCACAAACAGATGATCAATATCTCTTCTACTATTTCTAAGCTCAGAATAAAAATGCAGTTCAACGAACGAAAGAAGTAAAATCCATTGAAATCATTCAAGAAAATGCAAATCCAAAAACCAACTCAAAAGCACAAAAGCAACAAGGCAACAAAAAAAACTAGGCAAGAAAACTTGCAGCGGAGAGGTCCCTCTTGACTCTGCCGCTAAGTCCATTCTTGGGGCACAGTCCACTGAATATAGGAATCGATTCCGAAGAAGCAAATCCATAACGAGAAAAAGATCTTGATTCAATCTATCCCGATCAAACGATACCGAAAGTATTTCTTAGCCGTGCTCCCCGAAAAGGGGAACGGGGTACCACATCCTAACCAACTAATGGGAAGTTTTGTCCACAAAACTTAAGAATAGAACCTACCATTATAAAATAATGAAGGAAACTTTTTCTTCATCTCAGACTCAAGCTCCCACGTTGACTCTTTGACCGAATAATTTCTCCAAAGCACGCGCACGAGAGGAACCAAACAACTTCAAAGCAGCTTCTCCTATTGATCCAAGATCCGCACAGGGTATTCAACATACGTCAAGTCTGCCTTCATGTCCAGTTGATCAAGATCCACCACATGAATCAGATTGTACACATACTTCCTAAGCTGTGAAACATGAAAGATATCGTACACTTCAGATAATGACGGTGGCAGGGCAATCTGATATACGACTGGGGTAACTTGCTTAAGTATTTTGAATGGACCAACGAATCTTGGGTTTAACTTCCCTTTTTTCTCCAAATCTAGTGACTCCTCGCATGGGTGAGACTTTGAGAAATAGATGATCGCCTTCTAAGAACTCAAGAGATTGATGGTGCACATCTCAGCAACTCTTCTGATGGCTTTGTACTACCTTCAGCCGTTCGCAGATCAAACGGATCTTTTGGACGGTTTGCTCTACGAGCTCCGGGCCAAGAATTTATCGTTCACCAACTTCATCCCAACTGATAGGAGATCTATACTTCCGCCCATAAAATGCCCCATACGGTGCCATTTAAATACTGAATTGATAGCTATTATTGTATGCAAATTCGGCTAACGGTAGATGCATGTCCCAACTTGATTTCAAGTCCAAGGCACACAGCCGTAGCATGTCTTCGAGGATTTGGTTTACCCACTCTGTTTGACCGTCTGTCTGAGGATGGTAGGTGGAGCTGAACTTCAACTTCTTCCCCATTGCTGACTGAAGACTCTTCCAGAAGCGTGATAAGAATCGTCCATCTCGATCGAAGATAATTGATACGGGCACACCGTGGAGTCGAACGATCTCATTGAGGTAGATCTGTGCCAGACGGTCGACACTCCAAGTAACTTTGATAGGCAGAAAGTGAGCTGACTTTGTGAGTCGATCGACGATGACCCAGACGGCATCATTTCTCTGTTGCGTCTTTGGCAAACCAACAATAAAATTCATTATTATGTGTTCCTATTCCTATTCCGGTATAGCAAGATTTTGCATCTATCCGTCCGGCTTCTGGTGCTCGGCCTTTACTAGTTGACAAGCCATGCATTACGACACGAACTGTCATGCCCCAGTCCCAAAATATATAGGACCATGCCACGTGGCAATGGCCAGCTAATACGACTCCGAAGGATTTTTAATTTAATGGACCCAACGAAGCGTACTACGCTGTCCTAAAATAATATCAAGTCCAATATGCTATCATACAGCTGGGAAATATGTAATCTCATCAACAGAATATAATATAATAAAGAATGAAGCAAGTGCTGTTAAATAAAATATAAAGAGTCTGAATATCCATAATACATCTGAAATAGTCTGAATGGGGACAAACCTACTGAAATACAGTAATGGAATAAAAGTACAAAAAGTAGTAAGATAACTAGACTAAAGTATCAACTAGCTAGATAAAGATACTCTAGCCCAAAGCAGCAGTGTACCCCAAATCACAAAAACTCCTCTGAAAATGCCTCAAAGTCCTCAGCCACGAATTCGGTCTCCACTCCTGCTCCGTAGATGGTCGGGTACAAGTGCTCGTCCGGATCTAGAAGGGAACCAGGTCCTCAGAGGGACGTAACAAGATACAAAAAGTACATGCCATAAAGTAAATACTGTGTAAACTCGAGGGTGATCTAACCAGCTAAGTGAAATGCACTTGAAGACAACCTTGGTACGTATAGGTAGGTAAAAGGTATAAAGAGTAGCGTCAAGCCAGAGGCTAAGTATCTGGCTTTAGCTGTAAACTGGATGCCAGAAGTATATGCTGACTACATCACCGATCATGATAGCGCGCAGCTAGTAACCTCTATCGGATGTATCGACAAGCATATACGCCCATAATCGGGTAGCACTGTCACGCCCCAGTCCCAAAATACTGAGGGACCGGACGCGTGTCAATGGCCAGCAGTACGCACCGATGGACCAACTCAATATAATGGATCCATCAGGGCATACTTAAGCTGTAAAACAAGTCTACGACAATCATGGCACAACTAATCTCATCCACACAAGATATAAAATATGATCCACAGAATAAATAAGGAATGTAAATCATCAGCAAGTCTCACAAAGTACTTCGGGGAACAACCCGATAAATATCTAGTACAATGATTCAACAGACCAGAAAGTAAAAGACTGAAATAAATAATGGAAGCTGAGCATGAACATGGATGCTCAAGAGAAGTCTTCAGCTAAGACCTCGTCCTCAGATGGTGGTACAGCTCCTGGATCAGCTCCTGCTCCGGTCCCGTAAACCTCGGGATAAACCACGTCTGCAAAATCTGGGGACAAAAATCCGGATCCAGGTCCTCAGGGGACATAGCAAGGTACAAAGAGATCATGCCAATAAATACAGATAAGCAGTGCAGCAAATAAATAACTAAATGATCAATGGGTAAATATGTAACCATCTAAGTGAAATGCAAGTGAGAGTAACACTAAAACTCAGGCTGAAGCCACTACAAGCTCTGTGTCGGGGAGCCGGTAGCGGTAATAAACACGTAATGTGCCTAGCTCTGCTACGAGAGTCTGAGGCCTCACAATAGTAGTAGATAGATATATGAAACAGCCTGTAGCCTGTGTGACTCTCCCCACCCAATGTAACCACGCATATCATGACCACAACGTCTCATGCCCATGTCAAGCGCGATCATAGCTAATGCAACAAGTCATAAGTATCTAAGAGTATAATGTCCATGTCCTGTATCCTATACAGAATCACCACGAATATCTCGGGAAAATCCTGTCTCATGAATAGTGTCAAGTGTCCTGGGTCATATGGTACTTGATAAGACAAGTACGAGAATAAGTGTCACGAATGTCCATCTCTAGATGACCGTACCCAACACTGCGTACAGTGTCGGCACCCGACTGATAATCGGACGCTAAGTACGTCACACGGTCCTAGGTTGAGCATGCACAGCAATATATATATAAAGCAAGGAAAATAGATAACTAAGCTGCATAGATTGGCAAGGTACACTTGCCTGATGTTTGAATATCAACTGTCGTCCTGGTATCGGTGGATCCGGTAGGTACTACTCCGAAAGCTGTAATAAATATCACCAACAGTCTCAGAAGATGTCAAATAGCTGGAAATGCCTGTCCTTACGTCCAATTTGGACACAGGGGCAAAAAGGTCATTTTTGGGCCAAAGCGGGTTCCATAGGTGGGCCCACTTTGCACCGAAAAGCGTGCCGAGGGTAACAGTCTCTAAATGGGTCAAACTAGGGGTCAAACAACTCTAAATGTCAATACGATCCCAACGGTATGTCCAAATTTGGATTTCGATGAGCCGAACCTAATTTGGTCCAAAAAGTCAACTGTGGGGCCCGCCAATTGGCGATCTGGTCAACCGTCTCAGAAATGCGTGAAAATTGGGTCACAGGACCAGCGTGTTACCACGAGTCCAGTGGCGCAAGTTTCGTCGTAATCTGACAAGCGTGCACAAAATACTCGCGAGTTCCACAAAAGTGGTGACACGGTTTGTGTTCGCGGATACGGCCTGATTCCGGCGCGCACACGCGTCCAAATCAGTCCCCACGAATTTTCACGGGTCCGATTATGCTGCGTGCACCATTTGGTACACTTGGCACACGGCGGGGCGGTCCCGTTTGGCGGGGCGCGCTTCGATCTCCCACTTTTAGAAAACCGAAAAAAGTGGGTGCGCGCAGTTTTGTGACGACTACAATTTTGTCCACAGCAACTAATAGCACAAAGTTATAATACAGAAATTAAACTAGGTCATATAATCTACAGGTATCAAAAAGAATCGTCGAATTCGGATCTCTGTGGTGGGAGATACGAACTCGACAATATAGGTGGTCATCGCAAGTTTCTGCGATGCAGAATTCTGTCTGCTCGCGCTGACTTGGGCGCTGTTTTTCACCTAGGGGCACACGTTTTCCGAGGTTGACTATAAAACAAATATTTTAGAGGGTTAAGGGAAGATCATACCTATGAAAACGGATCTGCGTTTGGTCGAGCGAGTCAACGGGAAAACGCGCCGGAGCGAAGGTGCCTCGAGTGGGAGACTGCAGTTCGCGATGTCGGCGTCGACGGGATGGTTGGATGGCTTGGGGAGGCTTCCCTGGCTGCGGTGACGGCTCTAGATGGGAAGGAGAAGTCTGGAGTTTTAGGTTAGGGTTTTGGAGAGCTAATCATATATATATATATATGATTTATATATATTAGAAGAGAGGGGGGGATATAGGTCCGCGGGTTTGGGGTCTGTGAAGTAAAGGGCGGTCCAATTTAATTGCCAAGTTGCAATTGCAACTTGCTGGCGTTTGGGTATTAAGGCATCTATGCTAAGGAGTCAGCAATTGATTCCTAAGTGATTTAGACTAATAGTAATAACTATTATTATATTATTATTATTGTTATTATTATTAGTATTATTATTATATACTTATTTGTTTCTTTTCTTTTCTTTTCCTTTCCTTTCTTTAATTAAAATATATATACATATATATTTGTATATATATATATATACTCATAAGAAAATTTATAGGATAGGGTATTGCACATCGTTAGGCTAGCAACTGCTCAAGGGGTCCCCTACATGGAATAAATTCCGAAAAATTCCTGATGGTCCCACAAGTCCTCTAAGTGCCCGAACACCTAACATAAAAATTATTAAAAATCTATTTCTCCTATTTGGACCTAATTACTACAATTTAATTAATAATTAATAAATAAAGGGCATATACGATTTTCTGGGAAGGGGGTTTTACATTCTACCCAACTTATAAAAATTTCGTCCTCGAAATTAAAATTAAGTCACGATAGAATGCAATGATGGTATAAGATTTGCATTGTTTAAAATGCAAGGCTAGGTTTAAAGGGGTGGGCGATGTTGCACGTCGCACATCCCGAAGAAAAATCATGGAAAAATCCATATGAGCGAAAAATAGGTTTCTTCATGTGCCATGTCCAATGGTGTGGACACATAAATGCTCTTTTGCATAAAAGCGTCCAACAATTGGAAAATTGCACAAAGATGAGAATTGGATGATGGGCATGTCTAGGACAAGGGTGTGAAATTTGTAGGAAGGCAGTGGCTAGTGTAGTGCCCCAATTATCGGAGCACGGTAAGGCGTGTCAAGTGATATCATGTTGTAAAACTAAATAAAAATACCGTGTTCTATTTCTAACTGGACTCAGCTAACCTTAGTCTCACTAACTCAGCCAAGTAGGTCAAGTTTTGGGTGAGGGGTTCACAATCTGCCGAACTTAAAATAATGTCGTCCTCAAAATTGAAATAAGGCAGAATCGGTTAATCCTTTATGTACAATAAGGCAGGTCAGTCGCAATCTTCTTGCGATAACTAAAATCCTAATCATATCCATTTCAATCACTTCTAGGTTAAGATGACCACTGCTCCAATCAAAATTTAACCTATGGTTATCTCTTCTCCCCTTGTTTCAAATTATCCATATCCACATAACATCTCCAAGATTTACATACTCATATAACTTTTACCTCACGATCTCTAACTATCATAATGTCCTTTAGAAGTGGTTTGAGTCCAATATATTCCCATTTTCACTTATAAAGTTTTGTATGCCTCAACTCTTTAAATTCCATTCACATCCTTATTATTTCAAATAGGTCGTCCAACCGAAATTTTAATTCTTAATTTAAATCACCAAATTGAAAATAATTTAAATGCAGTCCACCAATATTCAAGTCTGAAATTCTATATTTATCCTCTAAATTCAAATTTGTGATTCTACCTTCATTGTTCAAAAATTTAACTCTTGCACTTAAGGTATAAATATTGGGTCCTCAATATCAATTCATTGATCCTCATCATCTTAGTCATCCTTCCAACTTTCTCAAAATTACAATGGCTTGAACCTCTCCCAATCTAATCTTACTCGGAAAGAAATTCCTCCCGAGTTGACAATGCACTACTACCCAACTTAGAATTTACCCATATTATCTAAGACTACTCATCTAATAAATCTATGCCCCAACTCATTTAATCATGTTATTGAATCCTCAAGTCTTTAACACCAAACATATAACCTATGATATTCCCTTAATCCTATATAGAAGGTCATCAATAATGCGACCGGCCTGTGGGGTGTATCTAGTACTGTCTATATATCAAACTTATACCCAGCACGAGGTTTCGTCATTCCGAAATAAGGGAAGACGAAGATCAATAATAAAGAGTTCAAGGGTGAGGTAATAGAATAGAAGTATCGGAATCAAGGCGTTTAAGAATTCAAATGGAAATGGTCAAGTTGTTGTGGATTGAAATCCTATTCTGGTAAACCTTTGTTCGCATGCTCGTATTAGTACAGTTACGTAACTGATACGATATGCTCAGACATATCTAGAGGGCAAGTATACTAGTCAACTATATCTCAATCCACGTAAAGTAGTCGTGCGAAGAGCGAACCAAAATGCACTAAGGTTGATCAGACCGTAATACACTGATTCTGAATAGACAATTGTATTAATGTACCAGTCCACTAATACATATGTCATGAACAAGCTCGATAAAGAATAAGCTTGCAAAACTAGGCTATAGAATAGCAGCATAAGTCAAGTACAACAAATTTAAGTACGCTAGATGATGATGAAAGGAGGTACAAATTATTCAAGTTCATAAAACAAAACAAACAAGCAACCATAATAAAAGACTCTACAATCTCTACAGTTATCGTACACCTCCTTGTATAAGTCGCTAGTCGACCAAATAGGGGCAAGGACCTCTAAATTCTATCGTCTGATTAACCACTGTCATCTTTTGCTAGCATACAATTATTGCCATTCAGTTACACCGCCTCGATGGGTCAAGTGGACTATGTGGTACTAGGTTGTGAGGCATACTACCCAACTTTTAAAAATTTAAACTAATACTGTGACAGTCTTAAAAGGATCCTGCAAAATAACCTTGCACATGCAAATAAAACGGAAACTCTTATTAGGGTCTCCTATGGTATCACGTAAGTAATGGTCATCTTAAGTCTCAATCATAGTGCTCGTCGGTCATGTGTAAATAGCGAAAATGGACAGGATACTAGTCTCAAGGGAAAAAGATAACTTGTATCGAGATGGGGGTACGAATGACGTGATTTAGCACTAAGGGATAATCATCGGGTCACAATCTACCAAATTAACTCAAACTTATCGAACTCTAACTACCAAGCACAAAATTTTCAAATTCAAGATTACAGCTATAATACTAGCAAACTATGGGTCCTTAACAAGGAAGAAAATTACTTGGCCTACTATCAGAAGTATCAGGTGGCACGAATTGAAAGACGGAGAAAAGAAGAACATATTTTAGTCGTTGCGCATTAGCGAACGTTAAGGTCGCAGATGAACAACATAGGAAATTGAAATATGGGGCTCTAGATAATATCATGGTTTTCTATGGGGAAGTGGTATGCTAGTTGCTATGTTTAAGGTATGATTAGGAAAACATTCTATACATTGCTCTTGGCTTCCTAAGGTACTGTCTGCTAATATCGCAACAAGAACCTATATCCTAACACTATCTCACTATGCACATTAGGTTCAGTCCTAACATTCGATCTCAGATTTCTATTGGTTCCTCAAGACTGGGGTCAAATACTAGGGTCAAACATTATGGTAAATCTTCTAACTAACTCTAATAGTGTCTATACTACTCTCAAGTCTTCATAATACATCAGGGGGTAATGGTAAACCCATTCTAGAGATAAGGAATTCCAGGGTTCCCTAGATATTCTAACTTAGTGGGGTGTCAACACTCTAGCTGTACTCTTAATAGGAATGTTACCCTACTTATCATTCTATTAACAAGGACTTATATATTCTAGGAGAATGCTACACTCAAGGAACTAATGAGAAGGCACATGAATCAAGCAGGATGCAATTATTCAACGGAATGGATTGGAAGGAGGATGAGTCATAGTCAGTTATGGATGAGATCCTATACTCTAATCCTATTTTGCAGGCTTGCTCGGTCCCTAAGTTGAAACCGAACAATTTAGTCGTAGACCTGCATGGGCCACCACAAAAACCATGTCACGCCCCAGTCCCAAAATACTGAGGGACCGGACGCGTGTCAATGGCCAGCAGTACGCACCGATGGACCAACTCAATATAATGGATCCATCAGGGCATACTTAAGCTGTAAAACAAGTCTACGACAATCATGGCACAACTAATCTCATCCACACAAGATATAAAATATGATCCACAGAATAAATAAGGAATGTAAATCATCAGCAAGTCTCACAAAGTACTTCGGGGAACAACCCGATAAATATCTAGTACAATGATTCAACAGACCAGAAAGTAAAAGACTGAAATAAATAATGGAAGCTGAGCATGAACATGGATGCTCAAGAGAAGTCTTCAGCTAAGACCTCGTCCTCAGATGGTGGTACAGCTCCTGGATCAGCTCCTGCTCCGGTCCCGTAAACCTCGGGATAAACCACGTCTGCAAAATCTGGGGACAAAAATCCGGATCCAGGTCCTCAGGGGACATAGCAAGGTACAAAGAGATCATGCCAATAAATACAGATAAGCAGTGCAGCAAATAAATAACTAAATGATCAATGGGTAAATATGTAACCATCTAAGTGAAATGCAAGTGAGAGTAACACTAAAACTCAGGCTGAAGCCACTACAAGCTCTGTGTCGGGGAGCCGGTAGCGGTAATAAACACGTAATGTGCCTAGCTCTGCTACGAGAGTCTGAGGCCTCACAATAGTAGTAGATAGATATATGAAACAGCCTGTAGCCTGTGTGACTCTCCCCACCCAATGTAACCACGCATATCATGACCACAACGTCTCATGCCCATGTCAAGCGCGATCATAGCTAATGCAACAAGTCATAAGTATCTAAGAGTATAATGTCCATGTCCTGTATCCTATACAGAATCACCACGAATATCTCGGGAAAATCCTGTCTCATGAATAGTGTCAAGTGTCCTGGGTCATATGGTACTTGATAAGACAAGTACGAGAATAAGTGTCACGAATGTCCATCTCTAGATGACCGTACCCAACACTGCGTACAGTGTCGGCACCCGACTGATAATCGGACGCTAAGTACGTCACACGGTCCTAGGTTGAGCATGCACAGCAATATATATATAAAGCAAGGAAAATAGATAACTAAGCTGCATAGATTGGCAAGGTACACTTGCCTGATGTTTGAATATCAACTGTCGTCCTGGTATCGGTGGATCCGGTAGGTACTACTCCGAAAGCTGTAATAAATATCACCAACAGTCTCAGAAGATGTCAAATAGCTGGAAATGCCTGTCCTTACGTCCAATTTGGACACAGGGGCAAAAAGGTCATTTTTGGGCCAAAGCGGGTTCCATAGGTGGGCCCACTTTGCACCGAAAAGCGTGCCGAGGGTAACAGTCTCTAAATGGGTCAAACTAGGGGTCAAACAACTCTAAATGTCAATACGATCCCAACGGTATGTCCAAATTTGGATTTCGATGAGCCGAACCTAATTTGGTCCAAAAAGTCAACTGTGGGGCCCGCCAATTGGCGATCTGGTCAACCGTCTCAGAAATGCGTGAAAATTGGGTCACAGGACCAGCGTGTTACCACGAGTCCAGTGGCGCAAGTTTCGTCACAATCTGACAAGCGTGCACAAAATACTCGCGAGTTCCACAAAAGTGGTGACACGGTTTGTGTTCGCGGATACGGCCTGATTCCGGCGCGCACACGCGTCCAAATCAGTCCCCACGAATTTTCACGGGTCCGATTATGCTGCGTGCACCATTTGGTACACTTGGCACACGGCGGGGCGGTCCCGTTTGGCGGGGCGCGCTTCGATCTCCCACTTTTAGAAAACCGAAAAAAGTGGGTGCGCGCAGTTTTGTGACGACTACAATTTTGTCCACAGCAACTAATAGCACAAAGTTATAATACAGAAATTAAACTAGGTCATATAATCTACAGGTATCAAAAAGAATCGTCGAATTCGGATCTCTGTGGTGGGAGATACGAACTCGACAATATAGGTGGTCATCGCAAGTTTCTGCGATGCAGAATTCTGTCTGCTCGCGCTGACTTGGGCGCTGTTTTTCACCTAGGGGCACACGTTTTCCGAGGTTGACTATAAAACAAATATTTTAGAGGGTTAAGGGAAGATCATACCTATGAAAACGGATCTGCGTTTGGTCGAGCGAGTCAACGGGAAAACGCGCCGGAGCGAAGGTGCCTCGAGTGGGAGACTGCAGTTCGCGATGTCGGCGTCGACGGGATGGTTGGATGGCTTGGGGAGGCTTCCCTGGCTGCGGTGACGGCTCTAGATGGGAAGGAGAAGTCTGGAGTTTTAGGTTAGGGTTTTGGAGAGCTAATCATATATATATATATATGATTTATATATATTAGAAGAGAGGGGGGGATATAGGTCCGCGGGTTTGGGGTCTGTGAAGTAAAGGGCGGTCCAATTTAATTGCCAAGTTGCAATTGCAACTTGCTGGCGTTTGGGTATTAAGGCATCTATGCTAAGGAGTCAGCAATTGATTCCTAAGTGATTTAGACTAATAGTAATAACTATTATTATATTATTATTATTGTTATTATTATTAGTATTATTATTATATACTTATTTGTTTCTTTTCTTTTCTTTTCCTTTCCTTTCTTTAATTAAAATATATATACATATATATTTGTATATATATATATATACTCATAAGAAAATTTATAGGATAGGGTATTGCACATCGTTAGGCTAGCAACTGCTCAAGGGGTCCCCTACATGGAATAAATTCCGAAAAATTCCTGATGGTCCCACAAGTCCTCTAAGTGCCCGAACACCTAACATAAAAATTATTAAAAATCTATTTCTCCTATTTGGACCTAATTACTACAATTTAATTAATAATTAATAAATAAAGGGCATATACGATTTTCTGGGAAGGGGGTTTTACAAGCACATAGCCCATAACCGGGTAACATAGCCCATAACCGGGTAATGTCATGCCCCGGTCCCGTAGGGCCGTTCGTCCTCGCTTTGGTCCCTATGGAACCGATCGTCCTCATACGGGCGTGATGTCATGCAAGCCTAAAGTGCGCCTGCACAAGGCCAAAGCTTTGAACAAGGGCAAGTAAGCTATTAAATACTGAAGCAGCGACACACATATATTGCAGAAAAGTAAATAACACAATGGCATATGAAAATGATCTCTTTATGATAATCGAAAGTGTTACAAGCGGCGCATGGCCGAGGTTATAAATTGCTCAAGCACTCTTTCTCTCGATTACAATGACACCGTTCTATATATTATATCCCTCTATATAAAAGCAGCTCAAACTCGATCTCTATACGGCTCAAGGCATCGACTCCAGATTTCTGGTTCCTTGGGATGAGGCACGGCTATCGCTTCCTCGGAAGATCAGGCACCTGAGAATAAGCAAACTGTTTGTGGGTCAGCACTTTTATAAGTACTTGTGAGTCCAAAACAACTAGACAGAAGCTAAACCCCCTGAAATCCACACTAAGTAAGCATGTGGCAAAATATTATATTACTAGTGATATTGTTAGTTTTACCTAAGTTCATTTCATGCAGCTCAGGATTATAGTCAGATTATATCTTTTGAAAGCATAGTTGGAAACAGTTTTGCATATTCAATAATAAGCATACAATCGGGACAGTATTCTATCGTGCAGTGCGCAGCATGTATTGTGTACCATATTCTAACTCTTTGGGGCAAAGTTCTCTAGTGGACTATTTATCTCAAAGCAAAACAAGCATTAAGTGGACAATCATACTATCAAGCACACAAGAAGAACTAGCTATATGATTTTTGGTCCCCGAGAAACTCAGGATCCATAGCGGTAATCCAGCTAACTAATGACTCACATTCTGATCCTATTAGCAGCTGTGACCACGGTTCAGCTCTGCACTAATAGTCATTGCCCAACTGATGCGAATGCATGAAGTACTATCAGATAAATTCTAAGATGCAAATATCATGAACAAACAGGCTATATATAAACTCTTTATTTTTCTTACCGCTTGCCGAACGATTATCCCTGCAGCAGACATATAAGTTAGCAACAATTTGCATAAACATATATGTGCATAAGGTTCTTTAGTTTTTTGTTCATCTCAGCATCAAACAGTTAGGTATACAAGAAGACTAGCCTAGCATGCGCCCTAACTATATGATGGCCCATGAGTTACCCCATTGATGGACAATAACACCCCCCTAGATCCTTTCGAAACGGAATATCAGGGTGCTCTCACAATCCCTTCCGGACCGACCGATTCCCAGTGCCCCAGGAATCGATCGAGAGACTATTACCTTATGCATAAGTTGTCTGAGACTAATACATGACAAGAAATATTCTATCAAATAAACATTTATAATGCACAAAACATGAACAGGCACATAACAATCTAATAGCCACACCCCCTAGATCCCGTAGGACCGAAACATCAGGACGGACTACTAGACTCTTCTCTTTCATTCATTCAAGCAAACACATCATTTCACATATCTAATAGCACACCCCCTAGATCCCGGAGGAACGGAACATCAGGACGCACTATTAGTCTATGCTTATACGAATCAAGACTTATAGCAGTTCGATAGCAAAACAGGCAAGCCAAACAAATAATAACAAGCACGATTTCGATTTCTTATCTAGCATGTAATATCTATCTTTTTCTTAGTATGTTACAATGGGACTTACTCAAGCAATTCATTTACTTATTTTTTTAGCATTGCAAGGGTTCGTTTGATAGTTGTGTCGGTGTAACTAAGCATACAATATTTTTTATACTCTGGACTTAACATGGCAAGGTTCTATCTTTTTGCAGACAAGCATACAAATTCTCTTAGTTAAGCAAGCAGGTTCATTTTGATGACAAGCTATACGAGTTCTCTTATTAAGCATGCAGGGTCAGGTTCTATCATTCTTCTTATGAAATAATCTCCTTAAGCAAACAATCATTCAAAAACTCAGATTCATTATTAAGTCGTGCAAGAATCAGAGAATACAGTTTTGCCCACTCACATTGATCAATCGTCTTATGGTTAGGTCAGAACTCTCCGAGAAGACTTCTGCTCGAGCAAGCAAAACGATATCACTTGTACATAGTGCCTACGCGAAGCGGGACACTACATACTTACCCACCAACAAAGATTTTCGTCCTCAAAACTCAAAAAGAAAATCACAAAAATCCAGAGCAGCGATAGTCCTCATCCTTCACTATCCTCAATCAAAACTCTAGCAATCCAGAAATCGCAAATCACATCTCAAGCAATAAAACAAATCCAAAAAACTTTTGTCGACAACTTTGAGAATATTTACCGACTCATTGTATGGAACGTTCATTGCATCACACATCGGGCACATCTCAGAGTCGGAGGCAACGGAATGGACAAAGAATCGAGTCGCTCTGATACCATTATGTTCCACCCCGGTCCCGCAGGGCCGTTCGTCCTTGGTTTGGTCCCTACGGAATCGATCGTCCTTACACGGGCGTGATGCCGTGCAAGCCTAAAGTGCGCTTGCACAAGGCCAAAGCTTTGAACAAGGAAAAGTAAGCTATTCAATACTGAAGCAATGGCACACATATATTGCAGAAAAGTAAATAACACAATGGCATATAAAAATGAGCTCTTTATGATAATTGAAAGTGTTACAAGTGGCGCATGGCCGAGGTTACAAATCGCTCAAGCACTCTTTCTCTCAATTACAATGACACCGTTCCATACATTATGTCCCTCTATATAAAAGCAGCTCAAACTCAGTCTCGATATGGCTCAAGGCATCGACTCCAGATTTTTGGTTCCTTGGGATAAGACATGGCTATCGCTTCCTCGGACGATCAGGTACCTGAGAACAAACAAACTGTTTGTGGGTCAGCACTTTTATAAGTACTGGTGAGTCTAAAATAACTGAACAGAAGGTACACCCCCTGAAACCCACACTAAGTAAGCATGTGACAAATTATTATATTACTAGTGATCTTGCTAGCTTTACCTAAGTTTATTTCATGCAGCTCAGGATTATAGTCAGATTACATCTTTTGAAAGCATAGTTGGAAACAGTTTTGCATATTCAAAAATAAGCATACAATCGGGACAGTGTTCTATCATGCAGTACACAACATGTATTGTGTACCATATTCTAACTCTTTGGGACAAAGTTATCTAGTGGACTGTTTATCTCAAAGCAAAACAAGCATTAAGTGGACAATCATACTATCAAGCACACAAGAAGAACTAGCTATATAATTTTTGGTCCCCGAGAAACTCAGGATCGGTAGCGGTAATCTATCTAACCAA